>BPLR01008567.1:0-23361 GCA_021605095.1 Caerostris extrusa | reverse complement strand
TGGGCATTTGTTATGGAGGACTCCATTCGGAAACTAAAATTAGCAAGCTGAAATGTAGTTGCTGTATATAAGTCTAAGACAGCATATTGAATATACACCAAATTATTTAAATTCGATAAAATGTTCACACCAATTGATAACAACTATCATGATATTAAAACCTTCTGGCTTTTTTCTTGAGGCAACTTCATTTGTGATCCAAGAGTTTTATTTTTAAACTCAAAAATAGACAAGGCCCAGTATGATCAAATTTTTATAATGTTATTTGAACCAAATCTTTCATTTTCCATGTTTTCTTGCTTATTACAAATTAATGTCAAATTTAAGGACAAACTTTTCAGCCAGAACAGTAAGTTATCCAATCTCTAAACTCCTTATTTATTTATTTATACTCAAATACTGAAATCAAGCCAAGTCCAGTAATGCCATAACTTGAGCTGAACAACTCCTCTAAGTCTATGGCACATCAGTCAGGCAAAGAATCTCTTGCCAGAATCGTTTTGCAGCCAAGCGATCCCATTAAGAGGATTAGCGGGGATTATCTTCCTGACCCCAGGGCTTCGGTTACAAATAGCAGATCCGTCCGTCTTATTAACTGCAAACCGCGCCTCTTAGGAGCCGGACGATCTATAACGTGGAGGGTTCTGTGGCGTAAAGGAATACTCTCTCGAATATGTGACCCATTTCTCACAGTTATTGCTGAGAATTTTGCTGATGGTAGCATATATCAAAAGGGATTTAGAGTGGGTAATATATTGCTGCAGTTGACTACATGCGGTCACTAAAATTTTTAAAGAAAATATAGTTTCATATGAATTAAAATTCACCCATTGGCTGATATTTGACAAGTTTCCTTCTTAATGAATAATTATGAAAATGCGTTCAGTAATGCTTGATACTAAATTATTTACAAAATAAGAATAAGCAAGTTTTATTATTTGTCATTTCATATAAAAATAACAGTTATTGTTGTTGCTCATGGTAGCATGTATCAAAAGGATTTAGGGTAGGTAATATATTGTTGAAGTTTAATATATGTGGTCACTAAAAGTGATTATGAAATTTTAAAGAAAAAATATACTTGAATTTGAATCAAATTCACCCATTGGCTGATATTTGACAAGGTTTATTATTACTGAATAATTATGAAAATACATTCAGAAATCCATAATATTAAATTATGTTTACAAATGCGAATAAGCATTATGTATTTTTTTGTCATTTAATATATAAAAATAAGAAAACATAAGGCATTATTTATGTTTTTGTAATGACTATTTTAAAATGATATTTATACTAATTTGATAATTTTTATTGTAAATGTAATGAATATGTAACGTAATATGCGTAAATGTTGTTGTTCTAATGCAACTGGCAATGCGGAGACAGTTAATACTTATGCCATAAGCAAAGGGCTGCACCGCTGTTACTCATTTAGCTCTACCCAGGGCGCACGTGTAGCTGGAAGATATTCTATGAACGCGAGGAAAGTAACACTATCCCCACAATAATCATATTAGACCGGTACCTGCTGTTTGAAGTGGACTCGAACCCAAAACCTGTGGTATCGAGCGGTAGAATTCTAGTTATTCGGCCATCAAGCTCCAATAAATGTACATGTAAATGTAAATGTAATGTATATCTAATATTTTAAATGTAACTGTAATCTATATATAATCTAATACACCTAAATGTAATATATTTATATAAGGTTCCTTTTTTAGCTGTAATTTAATTGAATTTCATAAATCTGATGTTATAGACTTATAACTAAAACAGTAAATTAAGAGTTTGCAGCAGAAAAAATGTCTAAAAATACTAAACACAAATTGTGACTACAAAATCATCATTTTAATTATATATCTATTTTTATCTTTTTTAAACTGTGTTGTTAATAGTTGCATTAGGATCAAAATTCACAAATTGGTTGATATTTTTCAAGGTTTGTTCCTAATTAATAAATATAGAAATACAGTCAGAAATGCATGACACTAAAATATGTTTACAAATGCCAATATACAATTTGTATTATTTTCTTTCTATGCTTAGGATTCTAATAATTTTCTACTTAAAAATAATTCTTGAAAATCTTTCTGTGCTGTTAAAAACACAATTGCTTAAAAAGCTCAAAAATAGATTTTTAATTAAAATATTGATTTTATTACTCAAAATTTGTGTTTCGTATTTTTAAACATCTTTTCCTTTTGCTCTGAAAACTAACTTATAATTGAAATAGTTTTCAGAGCAAAAGGAAAAATATTGGCATTTAAGAGATTTAAGCAGGTAACAGCAGATTTATGAAATTGAATTAAATTGCAAGCTAACAGGAACCAGATCAAAATATATTATATTTACAATAAATGATATTACATTTATATAAATATTTTTGTTCGATAGCTGATAAACACAAATAAAAACACGAGGTGGACTATAATAATTTCTCCTTTATTTTGCCACCCATCACACTCGAGGAGGGTCTCACCACACAACTTCTATCTTTACATACACTTAAGGCTCGTTCCCACCGAGGCGACAGGCGAGACGCGACATGCGGCAGACGAAAAATTTTTTGACCTGTTCACAGCGAAACGTCAAAAATAGCATTACGCCTAGTGAAGTTCCGCTTCGAATTGAAAGTCGGTCAACTCGAAGCGGTCTATTTCAAACCGGTTTCAGGCGAACGCGGTGAGGCTAGGGATTGGTCAACGCTTCATGCTTAAACGCCTCATGTCTCGGTGGGAACGAGCTTTTACCTCAACTCCTTCCATTCTTTCTTCCTCCAGTCAGCTCACCCAACATAGAAAGGATGCTTACATCCATAATCTGTAATAGTCAATTTTAAAATTATTGTTGGCTCAAGAATCAGCTCCCCCGTGCACAGGGAAGTCAATGCCTGATAGTAGAGAGTTTTTCATAACGTTTTTTTTTATCGTCCGATATTTTTCTTCATAGCGCTCATGCTCAAAGGAAACATTGTACCCATTGCACATTCTTATCTGTAATACTGCACCACTGAGCCATTCCTATGAGCATGCGCTAAGAAAAGAAAAAAAAAAAGCGTGGGGTGCTTTGTATGACATTTTTAAACTAACTGCATTTCGGAATGAAACTAGCGAAAATTATAACGATTGATATCGAGCACCCCACGCTTTTTGAACAGTGACATTCATTTTCTCGTCAGTCATTTTATTCTTATGTTAACAATTATTTTTTACTTTTTAGATTGATTAACTCTAAAAGCGTATTTTTTAGTTTTTAAACTATTAATTTGTTTTTACTTTTTAGTCTGATTAAATCTAAAAGCGTGTTTTTTTTTTTTTTTTAGTTTTGTTAAACTATAATTTATTTTTCATGTTTTTATTTTGTTTGTTTTCCACTTGGCCGGTTATCCGCTAACTTTACATACTTTTTACCCACCGAAATTTTCGACCAATAGGAAGAGCGCAATTCGACATGATCGCACTCCCTATGCCTTTGAGATCCGCCTCTTTTTAGCCACCGAAATTTTCGGCCAATAGGAAGAGCGCAATTCGATCTCTGATATTACTGAATTTCTACCCGGTGTGAAAGACAGCTGGGCAACGGGCGTACCGGTTACGGAGTTCCTTGGTGGTTTTAAGAATCACAAAGCCTCCACATCTTAAATTAATTAAAACATTAGCATAAATTGTAGTTTCTTAAATTAATGAATAGAAATAATTAAAAATAAATAAAGGAATTTAAAATTTAGGAAAAACATCTGCTTGAGAACAATTAAAAAGCAGGAGATCGAAAAAAGCTAAAGCTATCGGTACAATTAAGAGTCCGTTGACGATGCCCCAAAATAAAAAGGTTAAAGTTAAAATGAGAATTTTAAGATAAAAGTAAAATAAAAAACAAAAGGAATTAAGATTACAAAATAATTATACAAAATAGGTAGGTTTTTGATCAGTTGACTGATTCGCCAGTAGATGGCGCCATCAGTCCCAAAATTGAGCCCAAAAGAGTCAGTTACATACATACATACAAACATACAAACGTACAGGTGAAGCTAATAAAAGCGTATTAAAAAATATCGGACGATAAAAAAAACGTTATGCAGAAACTCTACTATCAGGCATTGACTTCCCCTATGCACGAGGAGCTTATTTTTGAGGCAACAATAATTTTAAAATTGACTATTGCAGACTATTTGGTGGAAGTTTAGTGAGATTTTCCACATAGGATAACAATACTGGGTAATTACCATTAAAGAGCCAAGGGAATACAATGATCTATCTTCCACAACTATAAGTAGGGCTATCAGCGTATTGTAGGCCCACTGATGTGCGAAAATAAAAAAAAGTGAAAACTCTAAAATTTCAACTAAAGAATGAAATTTGAAAATCAATTAAAAGATCTTAAAAAATATTACAAAAGTTGAAATATATATTTTTTTTTACATTACATTTCATATCATGTCACATAAAAATTCGACTCATTTTTCATGCTATTATTTTGTTAGGATTACAAAAACAAAAGAAATGTTTTTAAAGAGGGTTTCAGTTAGTTTTATAACCTTAAAACCAAACATTAAAACTCTTCTAAATAAGGCCTTAAAAAGCAGAAAACTTATTGCACCGTGAATAAAAGCATCCAGAAAAGGGCGTGGAAAACTGGATTGTAAATTCCACTCATAATTACATTTTTTATGATCACTGCGCGGGCTGGAATCTGCGAAAGAAATTAAGAGGAGAGTACGGCTGCGAGATAAAGTGAGTTTAGCCAAAAGAATTTGCTGAAAAATTCTGCCATGCGACAACTGGGGAATTAGTCAACACTTTATGGTCCTTAAAGCAATGTTAAGTATGTAAACAGAGAATAAAAAATGAGTACTTAATTTTTTAAGGAACGGTAGCCATTTATTTAATACCGAAATTTTGCTTTAAAAATTTAACTGTACAAAGTATATTGTAGTTTTAACATAAAATTATTCTATTACGTAATTTACAAATTAATTAATTTAATAATAAATGAAGTTACAATATTAAACAGTTTAATTTTTTTATTGAAATCTAGTTTATACAAATTATAGTAGGTTTAAAATTTTAAATGAAAACAGCTTTCGAATAAAGGACATAAAGAAATAACAACTTATATAATAAAATATTATTAAAGTACTTTAAGAAATATAATATTATTTAAGTACATTAAAATACATTGAGAAATAAAATGTTATAAAAGTACATCGAACAATAAAATATACTATTAATGTGAGTTAAAAATACATTGAAAAAAAAATAGTATTAATGTCCAATGGAAAATACAATATTATTAATGCACACTCAAGAGCCAAAACATTATGACCACCCCTACATTTTGCATTGAACTCGCCTGGATGACGTGCAAGGCACGTGATCAGGTGGAAATTGTATTTAACTGCTGCTGGAGAGTCTGAAGAATCATTCTTTCACTTACTCTGTGTGTGATGGGAAAGGCTGCGGATGTAAGCGACTTTGATAGAAGGCAGATTGTAATGGCTAGAAGGCTCCGAACAAGTATTTCGAAACTGCGCGACTCGTGGCTTGTTCGCTATCTACAGTTGTTAGTACTTATGCAAAGTGGATGAATGATGGTGAAACCAGCAGTAGACGATAGGTGTTGGACGTCCACACGCTATCAAAGAAAAAGGTCGTCGGAGACTGTCTCGAATGGTGAAGCAAAACCGGAGAAAGACAGTGGCTCAGCTGACATCCCAATACAATGCAGGGCCAAGTAGAATAGTATCGACGCACACTGTTCAACGGACACTGTTGGATATGGGGCTACGCAGCAAAAGTCCCACTCGTGTGCTTTTGCTGACCAAGCGTCATCGCCAACTGCGCTTGCGCTGGGCCGGAACATCGTGACTGGTCCATGGATCAGTGGGGAGAGTTGTCTGGTCAGATGAATCACGGTTTGTCATTCATCACGCCGATGATCGTGTCAGGATACGCCGTCTTCCAAGCGAACAGTTGTTCCTTCAACGTACAGTAGGTCCTACACATGTCGGTGGTGGCGGTATTATGCTTTGGGGGACGTTCTCTTGGGAGTCTCTGGGACCCGTGGTTGTGGTAGAGCACACCATGAATGCTACAGGGTATCTGAACATCATTGCGGACCAGTTGCACCCTTACATGGCCTCGGTTTTTCCAGCTGGAAATGGAATGTTCCAACAGGACAACGCCCCTTGTCACAAAGCTAAAATTGTGTTGGAGTAGTTCCAGGAACATGATGCTGAATTCCAGTTAATGTCCTGGCCCCCTAACTCACCGGATCACAATCCGATAGAACACATTTTGGATGTCGTGGGACGGCAGCTCAGAGTTCAAAGACCACCAATTCGCAATATCTCGGTTTTGCGTGACCGTTGCTTAAACATCTGGTACAATCTGTCTCCGGCCATCTACCAAAGACTTGTGGCATCCATGCCAAGGCGGGTTGAAGCTGTGTTGCGCGCCAAAGGTGGGCCAACTCGTTATTGACAGGTGGTCATAATGTTTTGGCTCTTGAGTGTATATTAAAATATACTGAAAACTAAAATAACATTGAAGTAAATTGAAAAATACAGTATTATTGAAATGAATTGAAAAATACGATAAAATTATTAATGTACATTAAAATATACTGAAAAATAAAATATTATTGAAGTAATTTGAAAAATTCAATATTATTAATGTCTCTTAATATACATTGAAAAATAAATATTATTGTAGTAAATTGAAAAATACAATATTATTAATAAATATTAAAATACATTGCAAAATAAAGTATATTTAAAAGTACATTAAGAAATAATTGTATTGTACTTCAAGAATTTAGAAACTTTTTTTCAAAAAAGTACATTGAGAATTAATGCACTGATGTACAGAATAAAAAGCGAAAATTCCGAAATTTCAACTGAAAAATAAAATTGCAAGTCAATTAAAAAAATGTTAAAAAACATAACAGAGTTGCACTATATATTTTATTACATTACATTTCACAGCATGTCCCATAAAAATATCAATTTCCATGATATTATTTATTTAAGATTACAAAACAAACACATTATTTTTAAAGTGGTTTAATTAGAATTTTTTTCATTGTATTTTATTGTACATTAATAATATAGTATTCCTTAATGGAGTTTCTTTTTTTCGTTAATAATATTTTATTTTATAAACTTTTATATTTTTATGAATTTTATTCGAAAGCTGTGTTCAATTAAATTTTTAAATCTACTATAATTTATATAAACTGCATTTTCGTAAAAAATACTGTTCGTACTGTTTAATACTTTAGCTTATTTTATTATTCAATAAGTAGTTTTGTTAACTTACGTAATAGCATAATTTTATGCTAAACTACATTTTACCTGTCACAGTTAAATTTTCTAAAGAAAAATTGTGGTATTAAATAAATTGCTATCCTTCCTCAAAAAATTCAGTACTCATTTTTTATTCTCTGTTTACATACTTAGCCTCACTTTAAGACCCATGAAGTGCTAACTAATTCCCCAGTTGTCGCATGGCAGAATTTTTCAGCACCTTCTTCTGCGAAAACTCACTTTAATTCGCCACCATGCTCTCTTCTTAATTTCTTTCGCAGATTCCAGCCTGCGCAGTGCTCATAAAAAAGGTAAATATAAGTGGAATTTACAATCCAATTTTCCACGCCCGTTTCTGAACACCTTCCTCACGGTGCAATAAGTTTTCTGCTTTTTAAGGCATTATTTAGATAAGCTTTAACGCTTGATTTTTAAGGTTATAAAGCTGACTGAAAACCCTTTAAAATGAATTTGTTTGGTTTGTAATCCTAACAAAATAATAGCATATAAATATTTGAAATTTTTATGTGACATTCTTTAATATATAATAATTTACAAGATACTATGTGTTATATATATACAAATAATATATATATATATATATATATATCGGTTATGTGTAAATATATATAGATATATATATATATATACATGTATCCGTAATTTGTATATGCAAATGTACTTTATATATGTAAATATATAGGAAAAAAAGCCATTTTTCATTGAATATACTTGAAGAAGGGGGAAACCCTTCCAATCCAATTTGGTATAACCGTGCCGTGGGGGATGGCATTTCCACTAAGAATGTCACAACTGTTGAACGACTGAAAGTCATTTTTTGGTCAAAAAAAAATCGGTTAAAAAAAAACGCACACAATCGAACACATTGAACACTACAGTTTGTGCAACTCATAACAAATACGTTATTAATTCGATTCAAAATATTAGTTACACCGAAATTCACTTTCTTTTTTTTCCGCTTACAGAGCCATCTATTAAAACACATTGGAACTGTTATTGTTGACGTACCGTTTCCCCGTTCTTTAAGTATCTTCAGTTAAAATTTGAATTCATTGCGATGAGTGGCTCTTGTTTTTTACAGCATTTTAAAACTGTGTCTTTTATTATAAACACACTGTATTTTAATAATTTCTTTCATTGTGTTTTTATGTGGATTAATAGTATAGTATTTCTTAATGGACTTTAATGATATATTATTTTATAAGATTTTATATATCTATGTACTTTATTTAAAAGCTGTGCCCCATTAAATATTTGTAAACTATATTTTTTAAAAATAAACTATTTAATACTATAACTTAATTTATTACACAATTACTTACTTTGCTAAATTACGTAATAGATTAATTTTATGCTAAACTGCAATTTATTTTTTACAGTTCAATTTTTTAAAGTAAAATTTCGGTATTAAATAAATGGCTATCCTTCCTTAAAAAATCAACTGCTCATTTTTTATTCTCTGTTTACATACTTAACCTTACTTTAAGACCCATAAAGTGTTAAGTAATTCCCCAGTTGTCGCATGGCAGAATTTTTCAGCACCTTCTTTCGGCTAAAACTCACTTTATCTCGCAGCCATGCTCTCCTCTTAATTTCTTTCCCAGATTCCAGCCTGCGCAGTGCTCATAAAAATGTAATTATGAGTGGAATTTACAATCCAATTTTCCACTCCCGTTTCTGGATGCTTTTACTCACGGTGCAATAAGTTTTCTGCTTTTTAAGGCCTTATTTAGATAAGCTTTATTTTTAAGGTTATAAAGCTGACTGGAAACCGCTTTAGAAAGAATTTGTTTGTTTTGTAACCCTAACGAAATAATAGCATGGAAATAAGTGGGATTTTTATGTGACATGCTGTGAAATGCATTGTAATAAAATATATATTTGCACTTTTTATTTTTCAAGATGTTTTGAATTAATTTCAATTTAATTTTTTGTTGAAATTTCAGAGTTTTTATTTATTTTTATTTGTACATCAATGGACCTACTATACACCGATCATTAACCAATGGACGGTAAGGACAGGGCATTGGATTCCCGTCAGTTTTAATGGTAATTGCCCAGTATTGTTCTCATATGGAAAAAATCCCACTAAACTTTTTTACCCATAGCCTGGATTCAATGCGTGACATTTGCACACTTTTTCACATTACTCATTTTACTAACTAACTCGTAGTTCTAACTACAGTCCCCGCTCGACCGTATGCCCAATGGCATATTCCTAAACAGAAGATGTTTTCTTTTTTTACGGGGTAGTGTTGCGGGTTCTACTCCCAATTCTTTGCAGTTGTATTAGACTGTGACCCACATTTTAAAGGGGATTCCGGACCACTACAAGCACGCATGGCACCGCCGGGACTCGAAGCCAAAACTTGTGTCACCAACTTCCAGAGCCCTAGCCACTCGCCATCAAGCCCCTTACTTATTTTTTATATATTCTTTAAATAACCATAACGTCCTTTTCTTTCTGAATGAAATGTCAACATTGATCACCACCAGGGATTTCACACCTGAGCACATCTGCACCATATATGAGTAAATTATCATGGGCCCTAATGTTCTTTATTCGCATTTGAACAAAAAATTAAATATCCTAGACTTATACATTTTATATACACTGAAGTGACAAAAGTGATGGGATAGCAATATGCAAATTTTCAGATGGCAGAAGCATCGCGTAGAACAGGTATAAATGCGCAGTTCTTTCGCAGAGCTTTCATTTCTGTTCAAGTTATTCATGTGAAGAGGTTTTGACGTGATCATGACCGCACGACGGGAATTAACAGACTTTGAACGCGGAATGTTAGTTGGAGCTAGACGCATGGGTCATGCCATTTCGGAAATCGTTAGGAATTCACCGTTCCCAGATCCACTGAGTCAAGAATGGGCCGAGAGTATGAAATTTTAGGCATAACATCCCACCATGGACAGCGCCGTGTTCGACCGCCTGCACTTAACGACCGAGACCGGCGACGTCTGCAAAGAGTCGTAAATTCTAACAGACAAGCAACACTGCGTCAAATAACCGCAGAAATCAATGTGGGTACGTACAAGGGACTTGTCTGTTAGAACTGTGCGGAGAAATTTGGCTTTCTTGGGGTATTCCAGCAGAAGACCGACTCGAGTGCCTTTACTGACAGAACGACATCGCTTGCAGCGACTCTCGTGGGCACGTGAGCATATCGGTAGGTCCCTATAGATGAATGGAAAACCGTGGCCTGGTCCGATGAGTCACGATTTCAGTTGGTAAAAGCTGATGATAGGGTTCGAGTGTGGCGCAGACCCCACGAAGCCATGGACCCAAACTGTCAGCAAGGCACTTTTCAAGCTGGTGGTGGCTCCGTAATGGTGTGGGCTGTTTTTTTCATGGCATGGACTTGGTCCTCTGGTGCGACTGGACCGAACATTGACTGAAAATGCTTATGTTCAGCTACTTGGAGATCACTTGCAGCCATTCATGGACTTCATGTACCAAACAACGATGGGATTTTTATGGATGACAATGCGCCATGTCACCGGGCCACAACTGTTCGCGATTGTTTGAAGAACATTCTGGACAATTCCAACGAATGATCTGGCCACCTAGATCGCCCGACATGAATCCCATCGAGCATTTATGGGACATCATCGGGAGGTCTGTTCGTGCCCAAAATCCTGCACCATCAACGCTTTCACAATTATGGACGTCTATCGAGACAGCATGGCTCAATATTCCTACAGAAGACTTCCAACGACTTGTTGAGTCCATGCCACGTTGAGTTGCTGCACTTCGCCGGGCGAAAGGAGGGCCGACACGATATTAAGAGGTATCCCATGACTTTTGTCACTTCAGTGTATATATATATATATGAACTTCAAAATACTATAGGTTATTGTCCGTCAAGCTGAGTAAAATAGAGCATAACGTGCTTCTGAATTTTTACAAGAAAAACTTTTAGATTTTAATACCATTTGTATGGAATAACTAAAACTCAACCACATAATCCAAATTGTATGAGGCCGATTTTTTGAAAGTAACACATAGAGAGTGGAGATAACATGCGTCACTATTGCCCCCGGGAATTCAAGATTCTAATCCCCCTGGCGGTATCTTTTGTAGTCACTGCTTAAAAACGAGAATGTACGATGTTGATAGGCCAACAAGCATAAACATCTCATATTGACAGTCAGAGTGCCTGGTGGAAGTTTTCTGTGTGTTTATCCTGTGTACATATACAACAATGGACAACCACACCTAAAATACTTCGTAAAGGCAAAGTCATTGCTTCATTACCAGGTAATGCCATGCATATATCAAAATAGGACTGTATTTTCAACCATAATCATAGCCTTCATATATGATCCGAAATTAAGAGATTTAAATTAAAGTGCATTTGATTTAGATTTTTGAGCCAGATTTTTTTAATGTAAACTCAATCAATAGTTTCCTTCAATAACAAAAATTTTCCTGATAATAAAAGAGCACATTGTCTTGCTATTGTATCATTGAAAACAGGAAGTAGGGAATTTGTCACAAAATAAATCACGAAAAACAACTTTTTCGGAAATTTATAGTATAGACCTAATATGATCACTTAACTAACCAATCTTTTAGTGCGAAGATCAAATAATTGGATTCGTTACTCTGTCATCCACTTTTGCCATGAATAGTTAATATCGATTCCTGAATTGATGTTAGTTATTCATGGCAAAAGATAGCACATTGTAAAAGATAATATCATTTCTCAAAAGCTAAAGTGAGAAAATAATTTATTCTCAGTCAGACAATTTGCAATAAATAGTAATGATTAAAAATTCTGGATAAATTAATTTTCTGAAATGTGTTACTGTAGAAAATTAATTTTACTTTTGGATAGATATTACTTGGATTCAGATGGAAACAAAGAGATAAGGAAAAGTATTTTTTATTTACATACAATGTATAATTTAAAACATTAAATTCATTCTTCTAAAATTCAAGTATCTTGTGAGAATATTCCTGATAAAAAATGTTGATATAAATGGCTATTAAATATAACAAACTAAACTTGTCTTCAATTTGAATAAATAAATAAATATATATATATATATATATATATATATACGTTTACATAGAAAAAGGGTCCAGAGCTGCCCTGGTTGGAACATGTTTTTTTTTTTTTTTTTTTTGTCGAATCAAAGCTACTTGTTTCAAATCCTGCAAATAATGTTCACACTTAACTTTGAAGTGAGAATCTCTTAACAATTTTTTAAGAAAACCATTTATCTGGGTAGTATTATAACCTGGAGTAGAGCATGCATTGTGGACACCGCAACAGTGGTCTGTGTGATGTTTTCCGTAAGTCCAGGTTTAGTTTGTAGTCTGATTCTCGCCGGACTTTCATATGGAGATCGCCAGGTACCCGTTACCACCAAGAGAAGACCATTGAACGACACCGTTACGGTGGTGCAGGATGGCTCGTTTGGGGAGGAATTATTCTTGGCTCCAGAACTCCTGCATGTTCAGAGTGTTACGATGACAGATCACATCTATCGGGATGTCATTCTGGAACAACATGTACGTTTGTTTCGGGGCGCCATGGATGCTGAATTTCTGTTTATGGATGACACTTTCCTCACCGTGCAAACATTCAGACGACTGCCTTCAATTGGAGGATATCACCCGTATGGATTGGCCAGCATACTCACCGGACTTGAATCCAAGAGAGCATGTGTGGGATATGCTTGGTAGACGAATTGCATCAACCACCTACCACCTGTCAACCGGAACTTTGAAATTGCTTGGTGGTGTAACCACAAATTTAACCACAAATCTTAGTTCCCACTATATTGTTCATGCAATCCTTAGGTTCATTAGGTTATTAAAAGGTTTATCCTTGAATTATTTATTCACACTTTAGATTCATCCTTGAATTGTTTATTCATGCATTAAGATCATCCTTGGATATTTTTTATTCATACCTTAAGTTGATCCTTGGATTGTTTATTCAAACCTTAGGTTCATCCTTGTATTGTTCTGCTCCGCACTAAGAGGACATAGCGTATCGCACCCTGAGTAACCCCCTATAAGCCCACTTTTCTGAATCTGTGACATTTCTACCATTCTTGTAGTGAATAAAGTAGCTAGAATTCCTCCAAAAAATATATACATAAAATATTAATATATTTATAAATTTTGTCATCCTTGTTATATTTTTAATTCATAACAATTACTTCTGATGTATAAATTTATACCACTGGTATTCCTTTCTTTCCACAAATTTCGAAAATTCATCTGAACTTCGTCCTTGGACTGTTATTCAAATCTTACATTCATCCTTGGATAGTTATTGAAACCTTAGATTTTATGGCGAATAACGTAGCCAAAATTCCACCAAAACACACACACACACACACTCATATATATAAAATACTAATATTTTTATGGTCTTTCTCCTATTTTTAATTCATAACAATCACTTCTAATGTACAAATTTATGCCACTGGTATCCCAATACCATTCCATACATTTCAAAATTCCTCTGAAATACATCCTTGGATTGTTATTCAAACATTAGATTCATCCTTATTTATTCAAATCTTTAGATTCACCCTTGGAATGTTATTTACAAACCTTAAATTCACTCTTTTATTATATATTCAAAACTCAATTTTTTCCTTTTATTGTATATTTAAAACTAAATTTCGTCATTGAGTTGTTTATTCAAATCTTAGGTTCGTCATTGAGTTGTTTATTCAAATCTTAGGTTCATTCTTGGATTGTTAATTCAAACTTTGGAATTCTTGGATTGCGTATTCAAACTTTAATTTACTCCTTGGATCGTATAGTCAAACCTTAGGTTCCTCATTGAGTTGTTTATTCAAAACTTTGTTCAGCCTTGAATTGCATATTTAAACTTTAGGTTCATCCTTCCATTGTTATTTATTATTTTATTCTTAAATTGATCCTTGAATGGCAATGAGGTGACTTATGAGGACACATTGTATCATACCCTGCAATGTGCTGGATAACTCTGAATCTGCTACATTTCTACCATTCTTTTTTGCAAAATAAAGTTGCCAGAATTCCAACAAAACGTATATAAAATATTAATATATTCATAAATTTTATGGTATTTGCCATATATTTAATTCATAACAATTATTTCTGATGTACAAATTTATACCACTGGTTTCCCTATACCCTTCAACACATTTCGAAAATTCATCTGAACTACGTCCTTGGATTGTTACTCAAACATTAGGTTCATCATTGAATTGTTAATTCAAACATTAAGTTTATCCTTGATTTTTAATTCAAACATTAGGTTCATCCTTTTGTTTATTCAAACCTTAGGTTCTGCCTTGGATTGTTTATTGAAACCTTTGCTTCATCCATGAATTATTCAAACCTTGGTTCTTCTTGATTATTTATTCAAAACTTAGGTTCATCTTTGGGTTGTTTATTCAAACCTTTCACACTTAGATTGTCATTCAAACTTTAGATTTCTCCTTGGATTGATTATTATAACCTTAGGTTAGTACAAGTATGGTTTATTCATACTTTAATTTCATCCTTGGATTGTTATTCGAATCTTAGTTTCATCCTTGGATTGTTTCAAACCTTAGGTTCATTCTTGGATTATTTATTCAAACCTTAGGTTCATTCTTGGATTATTTATTCAAACCTTAGGTTCATTCTTGGATTATTTATTCAAACCTTAGATCTTTCTAAGGTGCACTACCAGGACATAGTGCATCATAACCTGCAATGTACTCTGACTACTTCTGAATCTGCCACATTTCTATCATTCTCGCGGCGAATAAAATCACCAAAATCCCTTCAAAATAAATATAATATTAATATATTAATGCATTTTATAGACCTTTTCGTATTTTTAATTCATAACAATTACTTTTGATGTACAAATTTATCCCACTGGTATCCTCACATTTCGAAAATCCATCCGAACGATTACCCCCCAAAGTTTCTTTAATTGAAGCCTATAATCCCAAACTCCGAAAGTGATACATCAAGTTTATACACTTCCATCTCTGACATTTACGATACGAAAGCAACAAAACGAACATTTTCGGCCTGATAAAGCAGTATCGTCTTGCCTCCTTCCTTCCCTCACGAACTTTCAGTGTCGGATTTACTGCCCACCGCTCTGGGGAGGGGGCAATAAATTGTGGAACATAAAACGTCGTGATAAGAAAAGATTCCACCCCTGTGGGGAAAGAAAGGGTTCGAAGGAGGAGGGGGCGGGTTATGGATGAGAATCCTGCTGCAACATTTGATAAATCAGCACATTTTTGGCTTCAGGGTATTACGTCTGAAGAAGCATTTTCAATTGGCTTTTGAGTGGCGGTTTTGGGTTTGATTGGTTGGATTCTTTGTCATTGAAGATTGTTTTGGAAATTTTTTTTTTTTTACCGATAGAAAAGGATGAATGCGTGTATTTTGATATAAGGTATATAAGAGTGGATTGTTATACTTTTTCTTATTATTATAGGATTGAATTAAAATTGCTTTGTTTATTAAATCTTAAGTTCTTTCTTGGATTGTTTATTCAAACCTTAGGTTGATCCTTGGATTGTTATTTAAATCTTAGGTTTATCATTGGATTGTTTATTCAAACCTTAATTTCTCCCTTGGATTGTTTATTCAAACCTTAGGTTCATCTTTGGATTTTTACTCAAACCTTAGTTTCATCTGTGAATTGTTAGCCAAACATTAGATTCTCTTTAGATTGTTTATTCAAACTTTAGGTTCGCCATTGTATTGCTTATTCTAACATTAGGTTCATCTTTTATTTCCGTATTTAAATCTTTGGTTCAACCTTGGATTATTTATTCAAATCTTAGATTCATCCTTAGATTGGTGCATTAATAGGACATAGTGTATTATACACTGCAATGTACCATGCATAAGTTGCAATGCAATGCAGACATAGTGCTGCAAGCTGCAAACTCTGAATCTGCCACATTTCTACCATTCCTGTGGCGAATTAAGTAGCCAGAATTCCATTAAAAATATATAATATTAAAATATTTGTAATAAAAATATATAATATTAAAATATTTGTAATAAAAATATATAATATTAAAATATTTGTAATAAAAAATATATAATATTAAAATATTTGTAATAAAAATATATAATATTAATATTGTTATAAATTGTATAGACCTTTCCGTATTTTAAATTCATTACATAGTTATGTAATTCTTATGTATACATAAGTTGCAATGCAATGCAGACATATTGTGCAAGCTGCAAACTCTGAATCTGCCACATTTCTACCATTCGTCTGGCGAATTAAGTAGGCAGAATTCCACTAAATATATATAATATTAACATTTTTGTAATTAAAATATATATATTAATATTGTTATAAATAGTATAGACCTTTCCGTATTTTTAATTCGTGACAATTACTTCTGAAATACAAATTTATACCACTGGTATCCCTCACATTTCGAGATTTCATCCGAACGATTACCCCCAAAGTTTCTTTAATTGAAGCCTATATTCCAAACTCCGGAAGAGATACATCAAGTTTATACACTTCCATGTCTGACATTTACGATACGAAAGCAACAAAACGAAATCTTTTGGCTTGATAAAGCAATATCGCATCTCGCATCCTTCCTTCCATCAAGAACTTTTGGTGTCTGATTTACTGCCTACCGCCCACGTTGGTGTAGGGCAATAAATTTTGGACATAAAAGTCGTGATAAGAAAAGATTCCACCCTGGGGGAAAGGAAAGAAAGGGTTCGAAGGAGGGTGGTGGGGATGGATGCTGCCACATTTGATAAATCACAGAGAAAATGTTTCCTTAAAAGCCATAAAGGATAGAGACAGTGCCTCCGGAGTTGGACTCTTGCAGTATATTTTTGGCTTCAGGGAATTACGTCTGAAGAAGCATTTCAAATTGGCTTTGAGTGGTAAGATTGGGTAAGATTGGTTGCATTCTTTTGTCTTTGAAGATTCTTCCGGAAATACTTTTTATACAGATAGAAAGCGAAGAAAGTATGTATTTTTATATAAGGTATATAAGATTGACTTTTATATTTTTTTGTTCATATTATAGGGCAGGATTAAAATTGGCTTGTTTATTTAAATTTTAAGTTCATCCTTGGATTGTTTATTCAAGCCTTAGGATCATTCTTTTATTGTTTATTAAAACCTTAGGGATCAACCTTGGATTGTTTATTCAAACCTTAAGCTCACTTTCGATTGTTATTCCAACCATAGATGCATCCTTGGATTATTTATACAAACCTTTGGTTTCTTCTTGGATTGTTTATTAAACCTTAGATTCAAGCTTGGGTAGTTATTCAAACATTAGGGTCCTTCTTTGATTGTTTATTCAAACCTTAGGTTCATATTTGTAAGAATTAAGGTAAGTATGGTATGAACTATGATATGAAGTAAGAATTGTTTTGATGTAATGTTCAGTGGTGCACTATGAGTATATATTTTATCCTACCCTGCAATTCACCTTGAGTAACTATGAATCTGCCACATTTCTAGCTTTCTTTTGGTGAAACAAATAGCCAGAAATTCAACAAAAAGCTAAAAATGTATAAAATATTAATATATTTATAAATTTCATGGTCTTTCCCTATTTTTAATTCATATCAATTGCTTCTGGTGTACAAACCTATACCCCTGGTATCCATTTCTAGAATTCATCCGAACGATTACCCCAAAGTTTCTTTAATTGAACCCTATAGCCCCAAACTCCGGAAGAGATACATCAAGTTTATACAATTCCATTTCTGACATTTCTTAGAATCTCATTTGATTATTTGTTCAAACCTTAGGTTCATATTTAGATAGATTCATCCTTGGATTGTTTATTTATACCTTAAGTTCATCCTTGAATTATTCGGGAATGCACTATTAAGAAATATTATATCATAATCTGCAATGCATCCTAAATAACTCTGAATCTGCCACATTTCAACCATTCTTGCGGTGAATAAAGTAGCCAAAATTCCACCAAATATATATATATATATATATATATAACTTTTATGGTCCTTGAGATATTTTTATTTCGTAGCAATTACTTGTATTGCTACGAAATTCGATGTGAAAATTCGAAATTCGATGTACAAATTTGCCTCACTGGCTTCTCTATACCTTTTCACACATATCGAAATATTTATCTGAACTAAGTCCTGGGATGGTCTACTCAAATCTTATGTTTATCCATGGATTGTTTATTCAAACCGTTTGTGCATCCTTGAAATGTTATTCAAATCGCAGGTTCATCCTTGGTTTGTTCTGTAGTACACTATGAGGACATAATGTATCATACCCTACTATCATATCATCAGTTACTCTTAATCTGCTGAATTTCTAACATTATTGTGCCAAATAAAGTAGCTAAATTTTCACCATAAAATATTAATATGCTTATAAATTTTTTTGTCCTTGTTGTATTTTTAATTCATAGAAATTATTTACAAACAAATTTACTCTACTGGACAAATTTACTGTACTGGTTTCGCACCATAATTCAGCACATTTCAAAAATTCACCTGAACTACGTCCTTGGAATATTATTTAAACCTTAGATTCATCCTTGATTATTTATTCACATCTTACATTCATCCTTGGATTGTCTATTTAAAAATTTGGTTCCTCCTTAGATTGTTCTGTGGTGCACTATGAGGACATAGTGTATCACACCATACAATTTACACTCAGTATCTCTTAATCTGCCACATTTCTACTATTCTTGTGGCGATTAAAACTGCCAAAATTCCCCTCCCCCCAAAAATATATTTATAATATATTAATATATTTATACATTTTAAATCTCAACAATTACTTTTATACAAAATTATCCCACTGGTTTCAATATACCCTTCCATACATTTCAAAAATTCATCTGAACGATTACCCCCAAAGTTTCCTTAATTGAAGCATATAATCCCAAACTTCGGAAGAGATACATCAAGTTTATGCACTTCCATCTATGGCATTTACGATACGAAAGCAACAAGACGAAATGTTTCGGCCTTATAAAGCAATATCGCGTCTTGCCTCCTCCTTCCATCACGAACTTTCAATGTCTGATTTACAGCGCCCAATCCACGGGGTGAGGCAATAAATTTTGGGACATAAAACGTCGTGATAAGAAAAGATTCCACCCCTGGGGGAAAGAAAGGGTTCGAAAGAACGAGGGGAGAGGACGGATGAGAACCCTGCAGCCACATTTGATAAATCACGGAGAAAAATGTTTCCTTAAAGCCATAAAGGATAGAGACAGAGCCTCCGAGTTGGGCTCTTTGCAGTATATTTTCGGCTTCAGGGAATTACGTCTGAAGAATAATTTCAATTTGGCTTTGAGAGGCGGTGGTGGGTTTGATTGGTTGGATTCTTTGTCTTTGAAGATTCTTTCGGAAATATTTTTTATACAGATCGAAAATGGATGAATGCGTGTATTTTTAATATAAGGTATATAAGAGTGGATTGTCATATTTTTGTTTTTAATATAGGTTTGAATTAAAATTGGTGTGCTTATTCAAATCCTTGGTCTTCCTTGGATTGTTTCTTCAAACCTTAGGATCTTCCTTGAATTATTTACTCAAACATTTGGTTTCTCATTGGATTGTGTATTTAAACCTCGGGTTCCTCCTTGGATTGTTTATCCACACCCTTGGTTCATCTCTGGAATATTTATTCACTCATTGGGTTATTTATTCAAACCTTAAGGTATTCCAATCTTAGGCTCTTTCCTGGATCGTTTTCAAGATTTAAGTTCATTCTTGGATTGTTATTCAAACATTAGATTCATCTTTCTATAAACTAAAATAAGTATGGTATGAACTATGATGTGAAATAAGGTATGAATTGTTATGATGTAATGTCCAGTGGTGCAGCATGAGGACATAGTGTAGCATACCCTGCAATGCACCTTGAGTAACTCTGAATCTACCACATTTTTACCATTTTTGCGTCGAATAAAGTTGTCAGAATTCCCCCCTCCGACAAAAAACTATAGAAATTAATATATTTATAAATTTTATGGTCCTTGTCCTATTTTTAATTCATAACAATTACTTCTTAAGTACAAATTTATCCCACTGGTTTCCCTATATTCTTCCGCACCTTTCGAAAATTCATCTTCAATTCAAAATTCCGCACATTTCGACGATTACCTCCAAATTTTTTTAATTGAACCCTATATTACAAACCAAAGTTTAAATTAATAGTTTAATTTCAGTTTATTGAACACTTAGATTCATCCTTGGATTGTTTATTCAAACTTTAGATTCATCTGTGGATTAGTATTCAATTCTTAGATTCATCCCTGGATTGCTCTCTCAATCTTCAGGTTCATCCTTATTTTTTATTTATACCTTAAGTATAATTAGATTAGAATTATACTTAATTATTAATTCAAACCTTAGGCTTATCCTGTGCAATATGAGGACATAAAGTAACATACCTTACAATGCACTCTGATTAACTCTGAATCAATCACATTTCTACCATTCTAGAGACGAAAAAGTTGTGAGTATTCCACCCCCCATCCCCTCCAAAAAAACCTATAAAATATTGATGTATTTATGAATTTTAGGGTCATTGTGATATTTTTAATTCATAACAATTACATCTGATCAACAAATTTACCTCAATGGTTTCCCTATACAATTCCCCACATTTAGAAAATTCATCTGAACTACGTTCTTGAATTATTTATTGAAACTTAATGTTGTCTTCGAATTTTTATTCAAATCTTAATGTTCATCCTTGGATTATTTATTCAAACCTTAAGTTCATTCTTGGAATTGTTCATTCAAACCTTAGATTCATCCTTAGATCTTTCTAGGGTGCACTGCCAGGACATAGTGTATCATACCCTGCAATGCAACCTCACTACTTCTGAATCTGCAGCATTTTTATCATTCCCGTGGCGAATAAAATGACCAAAATTCCTCAAAATATATATATAATATTAATATATTTATAAATTTTATAGTCTTTGTTCTATTTTTAATTCATAACATTTACACTTGATGCACCGGTTTCCCTATATCCTTCCACACATACCGAAATTTCATCTGAACGATTACATCCAAAGTTTCTGTAATTGAAGCCTATAATCCCAAAATCCGGAAGAGATACATCAAGTTTATACACTTCCATCTCTGACTTTTACGATACGAAAGCAACAAAACGAAATCTTTCGGCCTGATAAAGCAATATCGCATCTTGCCTCCTTCCTTCCATCAAGAACTTTCGGTGTCTGATTTACTGCCCACCGCCCACGGGGGGGTGTAGGGCAATAAATTTTGGGACATAAAACGTCGTGATAAGAAAAGATTCCACCCTGGGGGAAAGAAAGAGTTCGAAGGAAAAGGGGGGATGGATGCTGCCACATTTGATAAATCGCAGATAAAAATGTTTCCTTAAAGCCATAAAGGATAAAGACAGAGCCTCCGAGTTTGGCTCTTGAAATATATTTTTGGCTTCAGGGAATTACGTCTGACGAAGCACTTCCAATTAATTGGCTTTGAGTGGCGGTGTTGGGTTTGATTGGTTGGATTCTTTGTCTTTGAAGATTCTTTTGGAAATATTTTTTACTACAGATTGAAAGGGATGAAAGCGTGTATTTTTAATATCAGGTATGTAACAGTGTTTTTTATATTTTTTTGTTATTATAGAATTGGATTTAAATAGGATTGTTTATACGAACTTTAAGTTCATTCTTGGATTGTTTATTCAATCCTTAGGTTCTTCTTTGTGTGAACTAACTTTGTATAAACTAACGTAAGTATCGTATGAACACTGGTATGAAGTAAGGTATGAATTGTTATGATGTAAGTTTCAGTGGTGCACTTTGAAGACATAGTGTATCCTAACCTGCAATGCACCCTCAGTAACTCTGAATCTGCCACATTTCTACCATTCTTGTAGTAAATAAAGTACCCAGAATCCCACCAAAAAATAAAAAGAGAAATATAAAATATTAATATATTTATAAATTTTATGGTCCTTTTCTTACTTTTAATTCTTAGCAATTACTTATAATATACAAATTTCTCCCACCGGTTTCACTAAATACTTCTTCACGTCTTGAAAATTCATCTGAATTACTTCCTTGGATTGTTATTCAAACATTAGATTTATCTTTGGATTATTCACATCTTACATTCATCCTTGGATTGTTTATTCACATCATACATTCATCGTTGGATTGCTTATTCACAAATTTGGTTCATCTTTGGACTGTTCTGTGTGCACTATGAGGACATAGTGTATCACACCCTACAATTCGTCCTCAGTATCTCTGAATCTACCACATTTCTTCTATTCTTGTGGCGATTAAAGTAGCCAGAATTCGGCGTCCACAAAAACAAAATTATAATACATTAATATATGTATAAATTTTAAATCACAACAATTACTTTTGTACAAATTTATCATACTGGTTTTACTATACCCTTCCTCACATTTGGAAAATTCGTCTGAACTATTACCTCCAAAGTTTCTTTTAATTGAACCCTATAATCCCAAACAAAGGAAGAGATACATCAAGTTTATACACTTCCATCTCTGACATTTACGATACGAAAGCAACAAAACGAAATTCTTCGGCCTGGTAAAGCAATATCGCGTCTTGCCTCCTCCTTCCATCACGAACTTTCGGTGTCTGATTTACTGCCCACCGCCCACGGGGGGTGTAGGGCAATAAATTGTGGAACATAAAACGTCGTGATAAGAAAGGGATTCCTCCCCTTTGGGGGAAAAGAAAGGGTTCGAAGGATGGGGGTGGGGGATGGATGGAAACCCTGCTGCCACATTTGATAAATAACAGAGAGAAATGTTTCTTTAAAGCCATAAAGGATAGAGACAGAGCCTTCGAGTTGAGCTGTTGTAGTATATTTTTTTGTCTTCAGGGAATTACGTCTGAAGAACCATTTCCAATTGGCTTTGAGTGGCGGTGTTGGGTTCGACTGGTTGGATTCTTAGTCTTTGAAGATTCTTTTGGAAATATTTTTTTAACCGATCGAAAGAGATGAAAGCGTGTATTTTCAATATAAGTTATAT
>BPLR01008566.1:0-100353 GCA_021605095.1 Caerostris extrusa | reverse complement strand
TCTTTTTAGGCACAGTAGTGTATGTCTGTGCGTGCTTAAAAAAAAAAATATTCTAGTGAAATAGTAGTTAAATTTTGTTCTTTACAAATTAGTATTTTTAACAGTCCCGAAAAATCATAAATCTTTATTCCAATGAGTTAGTTATTAATGATAACCTTTCTAGTTTTATAACAAAGAGTACACTAGACTGCAATTCAGAGAATTAACAAATGACAAGCAACCATGTTAATACAACATCGCAGAGAGTACGTTGACTTTAATCTTACATAATGTACCCTTGAAAGTGAAATTGCTTTGCATTTGGGAAAATTCTGGTTTAAAAACTTATTACCTCAAGCCTTATCTAAGTACTTTAACCTGCACTTTTTAACTGGTTATAATAACATAAGACACGTTTTAATGGGCATAATCGCAGTAGACATATTAACAAAATGGGCTACCGGGTTTTTTGGTAATTAAACTTGTCGTTTGGGGAGTTACAATGTAATTTGAAGTATGAAAATGAGTACTTTTAATATTTTTTATTATGAATTACAAGTAGAAATTATAATGCAGTTATTAACTCAACTCATTAATTATTTATGATATATTCTCAAAATATGTTGATGTTTAAATCAATATATCGATGTATACTTTTATATTGATATTAGGTATATGTATATTACTATTATTATTATATATATTTATTATTATATTTATACAATATATCAATATACAGAATTGCTATATCAATATGTACCTTACATGATAATGTAAGGTACAAATTGATATAGAGTTATACATGATAATGTACGAGCATACCCTCCTTACTTTAATGTATAGCTTTTAAAATAAAATATAAAAATATGAATATAATTAAATTTGAAAATAATATAATGTTTATTATTTAAATTAAAAAAGGATTATTAAATATACAAAAATTAAAATAATTATTAAATTGGAATATGAAAACTTAAATTGTATTTTTACGTTTTATTACGATTGCTATTTTAACGGAGGTATTCAATTTTAATTAGACAGAAGTAAAAAAAAAAAAAAATATCGAAGTTAAAATTATTTGATATCAAACTTATAAATATATGATCAAAACTATCTTCATAATGTGTTAAATTTTAAAAATATTCAAATTCTAAAATAAAAAAAAAGTTTTGAAAAAAAAAGGAAACTATGATATTTTTAATTACCTGTAATATGCACATAAAAGAATAAACTTTTCAAAAAATTAAAAGCAATTTTTAGAAAAAAATATCGATAAAATTTTTCGGGGGAAAAAAAACACCACACCAGAAAAGCAATTAAAGAACATTTGGAACATAAAATTGACGTTTTTTAAATTATATTTCATATATATATTAGTCATTTTTATATTCATCATATATTATTTTTAAAAATATACATTTAATATACATGCAATTAGAAGTAAGATACTAAAATTTGAGCCTCTTTTAATTACGCTCTTTTTTGCATACCAACACTAACATAAAATATTTTTTAGAATCAAGCATAAATAAATTTATTTTCCAATAAAAAAGACATATTTTTGGTCTTATAAAATTTTATAAAAAAAGACGTTTATACTTAAAAATGGATAATTCATAGTAGATAAACAAAAATTGACTTGTTTATTCTTTCTTATTATGAAATGAGGTTATAAAAACAAAACTTTAACAAAGTAGAATTTTCATTTGAAAAAAATAACCTTCAATACATAATTATCAAACTCATCAGTTCGTCATTATTTCACCTTTTGGCCTCTTTCGCCTTTTTAAATGAGTTTTTTGCAGACATAACAGTTCCCAAAACAAAACATACATAAAAGAAAGTTTGTTTACTTCGAAAAAAGGAGTGGCAACATCCGCCAACCTGTTATTTTCTCATTTTTTTGTATTCATGAGATGGCATCAGAAGGTGATTCTTAACGGAAGTTTTTGTTATCGTGTGACACGATTAAGTGAACTTCCGAAAATCGTTACAGGGCGATCGGAAGTGAAGTGGTTTTAGTTTCCTTGTTGGGTGGTTATGCCGGTTAATAGCGTGTTTTTTTTAAAATATTTTTTTTTTCCCTTGCAGTTTTTTTTTTTTTTTTAATTTTGCATTTTGTAAAACTATGTCATAGAAAAATCATTTAAAAAAAATATAGTTTTGTTCTTAATAGAATAAACCCAAAAGAATGATTGTTTAATAAAATTTAGAATAATATTTTCGTAAATATTTTGATAAGATCGTTTTATTAAATAATGATTATTGAAAATATGAAAATAAGAAAAATAAAATAAAAAGAGTTTTTTATTTTTATTGTTCAATGATAATGATATTGTATTTTGTTAATTCAATGCTAATAGGGAACGAAAATAAATTTAACAAAAATTTATTTTGATTGGGTGTCGTTAATTGATTATCATGATAATACACTTTTTGCAACTTTAAACACACTTTAAAGCATAATTGCTATACTAACAACGTATTAATTTCATAAAACTCTGCAATGTACTGAAATCTTCAAAAAAAAATGCTAAATACTAAATAAATATTTAATTTTTCTTAAGATATTTATATAAATATTAAGATATTTATATTATATATCTTTTGATTGCAATACGAGACATTTTTAAAGAAAACAAATGATTGCAATGTACTGAAATAAACTTTTAAAATAACATCTGTCAATAAATATCTTGTATTAAGATATTTATATAAATATTAAGATATTTTTATATTATATATCTTTTATCTAATACGAGACATTTTTATGAAAAACAAATGATTGCAATGTTTTGTTAAATCTTCAAAAAAATGAAAATACTAAATAAATATCTTAATATTTGTATTAAGATATTTATATAAATATTAAGATATTTATATTATATATCTTTTATCTAATATAAGACATTTTATGAAAAACAAATCATAAAAAATGTGAAATTTCAAAAAAATGTAAATACTAAATAAATATCTTAATATTTGTATTGATATTTATATAAATATTAAGATATTTATATTATATATCTTTTCTTTCTAAAACGAGACATTTTTATGAAAAACAAATGATTGCAATGTAAATGAAATGCTTCAAAAAAATGCTAAATATACATAAAATAAATATCTTAATATTTGTATTAAAGATATTTATATAAATATTAAGATATTTATATTATATATCTTTTATCTAATACGAGACATTTTTATGAAAACAAATGATTTAATGTACTGAAATCTTCAAAAAATGCTAAATACTAAATAAATATCTTAATATTTGTATTAAGATATTTATATAAATATTAAGATATTTATATTATATATCCTTTATCTAATACGAGACATTTTTATGAAAACAATTATAAAAATATTTTTTTTAAGAGATTCAAAAGAACATTATTTTTAAAATAATTATTGACTGCATATATATATATATATATATATATATATAAGCATATATATATATATATATATATATATATATATATATATATATATATATATATATATGTGTGTATAGTGTAGTGTAAATTAATTTTAAAAAAATGTACAAATTTAGAAAGCTAATCACTTTTTATTGTTCCATTGCAATAATTTTTGTAAGGTATTTGACTGAATGTTCAGCTTTCAATCATTATAGAAATGCTAAATATTAAATAAATCTTTCAATATAAATATTAAATCTTTTATTTTTATACGAGACATTTTTATGAAAATAAATAATTATATTAATATTAAAATATTTTATTAAATAATTATAAAAATATTTCCTTAAAACATTCGAGGAATTTTTATTTTAAAATAATTATTGATTATGTAAATTAATTTTAAAAACAAATTTTGAAAGCAAATCACTTTTTACTCTTCAATTTCAATAACTTTTGTAAGGTTTTTGGCTGAACGTTCAGCTCAGCTTTAGTCTTTTAAATCCTCTTTTAAACACATTTTTTATTAAATTCCAAATTTTAAATTAAATTTATTTTAAAAATATCTTTAAAATGGATAACTTCGTAAGAAAAGTGTTTTTTAATTGCACTAATTTAAACTCTTTATTATAAAAATATATTGAGCAGTATTCATAGGATTAAAAGATTTCCAACAATTTTCTTTGTTTTCGAAACTCACAAAATAAAAACTATATTTTTTAATATACAATTGATATAAAATAATGACTTACTTTTTGATCGCCCAGCTTTTAAAGCTCCTTAATCCATTAACCAGTTGTAACAAAGCAGCGTTGCATTGTGAAGATATATTCAGTTGACTGTGAATTCTCAAAAACTTTGGCAATGCCTTCTTCATCACAGAATCCGTATAAAGACGAAATGTTTTCTCTAAATCTCTCCATTTATCTTCTATGTTGTTCATTTTTGCTGAATTACTCTCCTCTTTGACACTTTTTGTTTTCATTGGCTGATATGTATTCTTAACAACACTTTCGCTCACCATTTCTTCTGTTTGTGTGGTAATCCTTGTTGGTTTTGGTTCAATTTTCGATCTCTTGGTTGTTGATGTCGGATTTACCACTGCTGAATGTTCTACATTTTCAACACCAATCACAATTGGCATAATTGAAGTTGGTTCAGAGTTATCACTTGGAGATTCAGTGGATGATTTTATATTAATGCTTTTCAAAATTTTATGATGATCACTTTCAGATCTATTGCCATTTTTCAAAATTAGTGGTTGATCATTTTCTAATCGATGATTGTTATATTGATCAGTAATATTTGAGGATTGTGTTAAATCACTAGTAAAATCAGATGGTGTTGTTGCACTTCCAATTGCAGAGTCAGCTTTTTTTTGACATCACCAGGAACATCAGAACTTTTATTGCCATTAACTAGAGGCACTGATGGCAAAGTTGAGTATCCATTTTCAACTTCAAAATCAACTTTTTCGACATAATAGGGAACAATCGTACTTTTATTATGATCATCAACTTCTTGGATTGACTTATTCACAATATTTACACTATTTAAAAACTGTCTTGCATTATTCGATTCTATTCTTTTCTCTTTCAGGAAAGTTCTCAGAACTTTCACCAATTATTCCAAAACTCTGAACTGGTTGAACAATGCGAGCCGCCAGAATGGCTTGCAGGAAAAAGGCGAAGATTGCAATTAGGTGGATTTGCAGACCCATGTTGCCAGATGGATGCATTACATTCTAACTGAAAGCGAGTTTAAGCGACAGTAAAACTGGGCCGATAATCGTTTGACCGAGAAATTTTTAAAAGTCAGGTTTACCGCGTCTTCAAGCAGTCGTGTTCTTCCGCCAAGTTTCCGCCAATTTGACAGGTGCAGTTTTTTTTTCTTTTGTTGTTTGTTTGTTTTTGTGGCATTTTTAATACTTTGTGATACTTCCGTGTGGCGACATTCCCACGAGGTTTTGTTTTTAAGGTTTGAAAGAAAATGGTAAATAAAACTTTCGAGAGAGAAAAGATTCTGTACTTTTTAAAAAAATAAAAGTAAGAAAAATTAATGCATGAAATGTGTTTGAATGATGTTTTTTTAATCCTTTTAAGATTTTAATTCCTATAACATTGACATTCTACAAGGAATATGAGTTATCTCACGTCTTATATCTGTGTTATCATTAGCCGTCTTCTAAGCAAGAAAATGATAAATAAAACTCTCGAGACAAAATATGAGATTCTATACTTTTTTAAAGAAAGATTAATGCATGATATAAGTTTGAATAATGTTTTTTTTTTCCTTTAATTCCTATAACATTGACATTCTACAAGGAATATGAGTTATATTACGTCTTAGTTTTGATGTAATTAGCCATCTTCTAATGAATTCTTAAAATTAAATATAGTTATTTAATAAAAGGAAATAGTAAGTAATTTTTTTTTTATTTCTAATGCAGCTGGCAAATACTTAGACCGTGATCTTTTATGCCTTAAGACAAGGGCTTCACTGACGTTACTCACTTAGCACTATCCAGAAGGTGCGTGTAGCTTGAAAGATAAGCTACGGACGCAGAGTAACAATACACCCGTAACGCTCTACCATCATGTTAGACCGGGGCCTACGGTTTAAAATGGATTCCGAACCACTACAAATATCCATGACACTGCCGGGACTCGAACCCTGTGGAACCGAGCGCCAGAGCGCTAGCCACTCGGCCATTCAGGCCCTAATGTATGAAATATGTTTGAATAAAGTTTTTTAAATCCTTTTAATTCATATAACATTGACATTCTATAAGGAATATGAATTATCTCACGTCCTAGCTGTGTTATAAATGTTCTAACTCCCAAAATGAAATATACTTATTTGAAAAAAAAAAAAAAAAAAAAAAAAAAAAAAAAAAAAAAAAAAAAAGGAAATAGTAAGTAATGTATAAGCTGTGATTTTCTTCATTTTATTCTAAAGATGTTAATAATAAATATTCAGCTTATAAGAAAGATAAAAACATCACATTTTTACAGAAAAACTAATTATAGAAGGAAGGATTAACAGTTCAGTAGGATAGAGTCTTGATAAAAAGTTCTGTTTTGAAACTTGATGTTAATTATTTTTAATTAATCAAAATTATAATATGATGTACATTTCTGTAAAATCAAAAATATTTTATAGCATTTGAGCTTATTGTACTGGAGATTTATTGTTTTTCTTAATATTATATAATGCAGCAAAGTACTCCTTAAAAGGCTTTAAGTAAAGTATATCTTTTCATAGTGAAATGTATTTGCAAACAGAAATAGTTATCATTTAATAAAGTCGCTAATAGTTTCGATTATTTTTTGGGTGTTATTTACTGTAATTCAAAAGATTTCACCCGACCTGCCCGAAGGGTTACGGAAACACTGTATGACCAGAAGCGCAAACAGAACCCACTCAGGGCCACCAGGATTCCGCCTTATCCGGCTCCACGGATAGGGTGATATGTAATAAGTACAACACCCCCACCGCTTATGGCTGCCCTCAACTGGGCTTATTTTACTCCAAGGCATCAACGTCCACGTTATAGAGCGTGTTCGAGAACAACCGCGGAGATGTATGGATCTCTTGGCGTCTTAAGTGACGCTACCAGGGGGCACCACGGGGAGGTGGATCCAAGTTCGTCCCCCTGTTATTTACTGTAAGTAAAACACTAATTCAAGAAAAAAGAGTTCATATTGTTTTATTTTATTTGTTCATATTAATTTGTTATCACTTATGAAATAGCACATCAATGTGGTATTTCACATCCTATCATTTTTCATATCATTATTTCATATCCTATCATCATCATCATCCTATCATTATTCCACTTTTGTTTTCCTATCATCATCAATGTGGTATGAAATTCTTGTGTTAAAGAGATTGTCGTTTCTCAGTCAGATTGTCCATGGAATACTTGCGCCTCTTAGACTTCTGAATTAGATTGCCCATGAAACACTTGTATCACAAACTTTTCAATGAGATTGTCCATGAAATACTTGGGTTACTTAGACTTCTCAATGAGATTATCCATGAAATGCTTTTAGCTCTTGGATTTTTCAATGAGATTGTTCACGAAATACTTGTATCACTTAGACTTCTCAATGAGGTAGGTTCCCATGAAATACTTGTGGCACTTGACTTCTCAATGAAATGGTTCTTGAAATACTTGCGGCTGTTAGACTTCTCAATGAGATTGTCTATGAAATTCTGGTGACACTTAAACTTCTCAATGAGAATGTTCCTTCTTTATTTTGTCTTTGAAATTCACTTTTTTTTTTTTACTACTTTGCTAATTATTAGTTTAAAATCGTTGCCTTCATATAATTTGAGCATTTATTCATTTGTTTGATCTTATAATTTCTCCATAATTTATATGTATATTATATTCTAATGCCACAATTTCCAATCCTTGTATCTCTTTTCCAAGTCGTTTGCTGAGGATTAAACAATAATCATTCTCCTGATCTAGGTAGCCCCCACGTTCAAGGTTAGACCATTACTACTGCCAAGCCCCATGAAAGTAGTGCTGTGCAGTACTGCCTCTGATACTGGGTTATCCCTTTTAGTAGCGTCTTACGACAAACAAGAGATACATTGGGACTATACGTTTACAATTGTTGAGCAAACGGTACGATATAAAACCATTTAATCTAATACAATGGTTAGAGAAACATACTGATGTTCAAGAATTTTGGTCCATTTATGAATATTATAATAATAACATACAGAAGGGTATTTTAAGGAATATTAACCACTAAATGAATGGTTCTATAATAAAAGTTATCAATTAAAATTGTAAATCTACCTAGACATAAAAATTTTCTGGACTTAAAGAATAATGACAATGACATAGAACTGATATGTCTACTACATGAATGGTTGAGTTCACTACATATTCAGTTCTGTAAATAAGAATTTGTTAATTAAAATATTCCAAGTTTGATTATGCCGGGGATAATTTTTAAAATTTTAAAAATATTTTCTGTTTACAATAAAAATATTAAAAAAATTATTATGTAAGTTATATATATATATATATATATTTTAATGTTTACAAAATTTATCTTATTTGAAGAAAGGATACATTATTTTATAGAAATGTTTCAGTTACGACAACTTTTTCAGCCATTTCTTTTATATTTATTGTCTTATTAATTTTTTGTGTTTCCACAACAATGTTTTTGAAACAAAAAACACTTTAACAATAGAAATAACTGCTCTGTTCCTTTTATGTTATCTATCTTTTCTCAGCATTGTTTTCAGTCAATTTTATGCTAATCTGCATTTTATCCATCATTGTCCTTTTGATTGTGCCTCAAGATACAATCAAAAGTATTTATTTTTATTTGAATATAAAATATGCTACTGAGTACTACTATTCCTTAAGTAGTATATTTTATACTATTTAAGGAATTTTTCACTCAGCGGCTCAGTGGCAACGCGCGCCATTGGTGAGCATTAGGGCTGAGGTTCCATCTGCTGGCGGCTTTGTTCCAGACACTGTTTCAAAAAGCGAGTACACACGATGGCGTTTGTGATGTTCAGCATCTTGCCTCGTGAGTCGAACTACCTGGTGAGAGTTTTTCCGGATTTTCTCCCATACTATAAGCAAATGCGGGTAGTTCTCCTAAAGTCCTTCCGAAAGGCACAGCCCTCCTTCTTCCGCAACCCGGAGCCAAATCAGACTTCTACCTACGGGTTCCTAATAACAACAGAAGCTTCCGCCTTCTCCCTCCTTTCATGAGACCACAGGGTAATTGGACTTGGTCTAGAGGTTGCTGTCTACTAAGTGGGATAAGAAAATAAATTAGAATACTAATTTAACATTTTGGATGAGTTAAGAGTAAAATGTAGCTACGCTGCAATTTCTTTTAATGTTTTCGATATATCTGTGGGAATTTTTCTGAAGTTTTCGTAATACAGTGGCAAACTACTACTTCATGTATTAGCTGTGGTTATTAAATTTTGACATATTTGTGTACTCCAAGATCCAAGAATTTTTTTCTTGTTCTAATGCAGCTGGAAAACACTTAGACAATTGTCTTCGATGCCTTAAGGCAAGCGCTGCACAGACGTTACTCACTTAGCACTATCCAGGAGGTGCGTGTAGCTTGAAGATAAGCTACGGACGCGGAGTAACAATACCCCCGTAACGCTTTACGGTCATATTAGACTGGGACCTACAGTTTAAAGTGGATTCGAACCACTACAAATATCCATGGCATCACCGGGACTCGAACCCAGAAACCTATGGTATCCAGCGCCAGAGCGCTAGCCACTCGGCCATTCAGGCCCAAGACCAAGAAATTGTGCAGACCATTACAGAATGGCCAGTTCATTTAACTATTGCTATCTTTGATGTTTTGGAATATTCTGAAAATGGATATTGCTAAATCCTTCGTTATTCATCTCATTCCATCAACAAGGACATATTTATACCTGATAAATTAAAATTCGAAGGCGGTTTGCGAAATTTTTTTAAATATTTTTCTCTGAACCTGGTCGTATACGCTGGTTTATAATAATTTAGAATATATTGGCTAAAATATTTTCTGACATTTGAGTATTTATTTATTTTATTAATTAAAAACTGGAATACATTTTATGAAATTATCCTGTTAGAATAGAAAACGTTCCATTGCCTTATCCTTCTCAAAAATGTATGTCTTGTTATTTTTTTCTTTCGATCGAAAGGAATTTTTGTACACTATTTCGCCAAATGTGGTAACCCATTTTTTCTACTTTCCACTAACGGAAGTAAACCACAAAAAACACGTGTTTGACTGAGCCGGGGTAGGAAAAGCTTCCAAACACGTGTTTCTCAACTTAATGAAGCAAGGAAGTGAATTTGTAATCAACAATGGAAAAGAAAAAGTATCTCAAATTCTAAATGACTGCGGAATCCTCTGCTATATCGAACAACAAATAACGTCGAAAAGCAGCTTAATTTTTTTTTTTTTTTTTAAATTTCCCTGATGAGAAAGAGTCTAGGTCAGGATGATAAAGTGAAGGAAGTTTTCAGGAAGGCCAAATGCTTTAAAGGTGTCCTCATCTCTATTTTTTCCCCTTTTATGGCAATGCATTGACTTTCATAGATAATCTTGTCTATTGTTTTCCTTCATTGCAGTTCAGTTTCTGTTTATTGAATTCTTAATATCGTGAGATTGGATTGCATTCTTAAGTTTAAAACATGGTGCCTGGAGTAGCCATGCGTGATTAACTTAGTCATGCGTTGTATTTTTAAACACAGTGAGCTCAATTTCAAAGTCAAAAGAGAATCAAAACAAAAGTTATCGCATTTGTGCTGATTATTGGCACTTTAAATATTTGTGCCCGACTCGTGGCTCAGTGTCAAAGAGCGCCAATGATAAGCATTAGGACTAGTTCAATCCGCTGACGATTTTGTTGTACACACAGTTTCAAAAAACGAGGAGATTCGATAGCGCTTCATGTTCAGCATCTTGCCTCGTCAGTCGGACTACCTGTTGGGAGTTTACCTGGTTTTCTCCCTTACGATACACAAATGCAGGGTAGATGCCCCAAAAAGTCTTTCCGGAAGGCATTGCCGTCCTTCTTCAGCGTCACGGAGTAAAGACAGCGTTCTGCCTACTATCACAGCCCAACAGAAGTTGCGTCCCCCCTCCTCTTTTTCTCCTTCCATGAGACCACACGGGTTCTTGGAGTTAGTCTAGATGTTGCTGTTTTCCATGTGGAAGTTATTTCTTGACCTGTCTATCAGGAGCTTAAGGTACCTATAGTACTTTTATGTACACTCATGTCCATAAATTAAGGATAATGAAGTTCAGGCAAAGAAAGAGACAGAAGCAAAACAAATTTGACTTATTTGTAAAGTCTATTTATTAAACAAAAGGTAAAGAGCAAAAAAGTGCTATATGTTAGACATAATTAATAAAAATTGCGATTTTTACTCCCTGGAGCAAATTTCAAAAAAGAACCTATGTACAAAAAACAGTATAACATGGTTAGTGTGATGGTTAATATGGAGTAAGTCTCCAGGACGATGCAATACAGGCCTTACAACGCCTAGGCATGCTGAGTATCAAATTATCAATCTGATCTTGGGGAATATTACACCACTCATCAAGCAATGCCCTCCGAAGTTCCGGTTGACAGGTGGGAGGGGGTTGACGGGCTGCAAATTCGTCGACCAAGCATATCCCACACATGCTCGATTGGATTCAAGTCCGGTGAGTATGCTGGCCATTCCATACGGGTGATATCCTCCAATTGAAGGCATTCGTCTCCAATGTTTGCTCGGTGAGGACGGGCGTTGTCATAAACAGAAATTCAGCATCCATGGCGCCCCGAAACAAATGTACATGTTGTTCCAGAACGACATCCCGATAGATGTGGCCTGTCATCGTTACACTCTGAACATGCAGGTCGGTTCTGGAACCAAGAATAATTCCTCCCCAAACGAGCCATCCGGCACCACCGTAACGGTGTCGTTCAATGGTGTTCTCTTGGTGGTAACGGGTACCTGGCGCTCTCCATATGAAAGTCCGGCGAGAATCAGACTGCAAACTAAACTTGGACTCGTCGGAAAGCATCACACAAGACCACTGTTACGGTGTCTACAATGCATGCTCTCCACTCCAGGTTAATCGCAGGCGACAGTGAGTTGCGGTAAGTGGAACACATCTGACAGGCCTACGAGCATATAGACCAATGTGCCCTAAGTGTCTGTACACGGTCTGCCTTGAAAACTGTCGTGCCGGTAGCTGAAGAGAGCTGACGAGACAGGTCTGATGCTGTGCTCCGTCTTTTCTTTTGGCAGTAACTGCTAAATACCGGTCCTCATTCGGCGTTGTAACTCGGGGACGGCCTGTGCTGTAACATCTACTCACATACCATCATCTTGGAATCGTTGCCAAAGCCTGGAGATGACACTCTGGGCGATTCCAAGTTCCTCGGATACTTCCAGCTGGGTACGTTCACATTCCAGTCGTCCGATAATTCTACCACGTAAAAAATCATCCAAATGCTTCCTTTGTGCCATAACTATGCGGCTATTGCACTGAAAGGCTTTTAAAGCGCTTGTGAACAATTTTACTTCTTTGCCACCATTCCTTATATTCCCCTCTCTTACACTCGTCATTGTGACGTACTATCCGCGCCATCTGGTGGTTTCCTGTAATTTGCATATTCTTCTTCAAGATGTGTGTGATAATTCTACAGGTGAAATTTTATTTTAGAGTTCAATTTCTGTGTGATTCTAAATTATCCTTAATTTATGGACATGAGTGTATTTGAATGGAAAATTATTTTTAAATACGGAAATATGCACAAAATGTCTTAGTGTTTCGGTTTACAAATTTAAATTGGACGACACGAAGCGGTATCACATACCGGTACAGGATTGAAAATGCTTTTCTGATGCAGTAGTATACACAAAAAACGTTATGAAAGAACATCATTTAAAAGATAGATTTATTAATCAATACTATTCGTTAACGAAATTATCATAATCAATAGTAACTAAGGAGAATTGTATTTCGTTTCTCCTGTGGATCACTTGCTATAACTTGGTTTTGCCTGTACCAGCCCTAGACTTGTATCCTCTATGTTTGGAATTCATATTATTTGTTCGTAATTCAAGACGGTTCTCTGGAAACTTTCAGATAACTGCTGATGAAGAATTCAAAGAGGCTATATCTGGGAATACGCCTTAGCGTACATTATTGAACGCTCAAATGCTGTTCGGCCGTCTTATTGCTCAGGTAACCTTATAAATCAGATGCATATATGCAAGTTATATGTTTGGGTAATTAGTCATCCTACCATCAGAGCATCAGCCCGTGAAATGAAGAAATTCTACGAGAACATTCTACTCTGCGTGTTTGCAAACCTGTTGCTGAACTGCCCTGTATCTTATATATACTGATAATGGCTATGTAAGGCTGTTTGAGCATTTTTATACATTTATAGCCATGATAAGTACCAATTGCTATTGACAAAATCATCAAGAGGTTGTATTTCATCTTTATGAATATGGTGGGCACTCTATCCATGATGTTTGCTGCATCAACTACACAAGAAATTCACAAACTTATGCTGAAGACAGCGGTTTACTAGCATATACTCATTGTAACGTAACAATGGGATACATGGACCAAAAAGGCCACCAAATTTCGTATGCAAATAATTTTCAATCCAACATGCAAAATTAAACATCGCCAATCAATAAATGAATAGCTAGAGCATTGCTATTAACCATCTAAACAGTGGGTAAAAGAGGAGAAATTTCAATTCTAAGGCATGACTTCCATTCGAACTTATTCAAACTAAGCCTTTTAACTGTACCAGTGTCCCTTGAAAAGATATACCAGTAGGCAGACGGCTTTGGCTCAACATGGGGCTGTTGCATCATTGAAGAAGGAGAAGCAGTGTTCCTTAAAAAGACTGAGCAATCAGGATAAAAGGAGAAGGCTGGTCAAATCGAAGGATCACTCGACATTTGGATCGGAGCTATATCGACATTCGATAATGTTGTTAGGAAGGATTGAAACTTAACAGAACATAATACCAAGAAAGTTATAATTGATCAATTGAGGACTGCGCTAATCATCAGGGTGACTCTCGCAACACTTGATACGTCATTTATCAATGATCTGACTCTTAATCGCAAAAGCAATTAACCTATAAGAGACAACATATATGTTTGAATCAGATAGGCGATATAGGTAATATAGGGAGGGGATATAATAGGTGACTCAGTGGTTAATGCCTGGGTTCAGTATCCATTGCATCGGCTATTCTTCGCCTGTGCGGCTGAGGCTAGTTTGACCTCGAAATCTCACTATCTGGAGAAAGTTGTTTTCTGCTGCGATGAGTTCCCAAATGACCAGCAACAATGTTGTATCGACATGTATTTGAAAGTTTAAAAGTGTTGTGTGGCAATGAAGTGCTAATCAAATGTTTGGGGATATACTTCTTGTGTGGGAGAAATCGACCCCTGATCTCCAAAATGATTAGCCTCGTTGCTTGTTCTGCATGGATGGCGATAAAAAGGATGTAAGCTAAGATATAGGCTCATAGGCAGATTTTAAGATGGAAATCAGCCAATAATAATAACAAAAGGCCAATATTCTGTAGCAAATGAAAAGTGGGGGTGATATCAAGAAAGAGGATAAAATAAGAGAGAGGAGAATAATAATGGATATCATCATCAAAATTGAGTTAGATTAATGATCTGTGTGAGGTAGTGAAGAACTGTCCCCCTGATGGATGGTTGGCGACTGTTCTGCGATGCGAATACCCACACAAAGATTTCTTGCGAGATTCAGGAAATCATCTAGGCACGTTGCAAAATATGTGAAGAAGCGATCCTAGTACTGAAAGCAGTGTGATGCTAAGCACCGTATAAAAGTTAAAAACAGAATAATGTACAAGGGTGTAAAGAACTGTTCCCATATTAATGAGTTAAAATTTCCGAAAGAAGAAAGGAATCCCAATGCAGAATCATGTTCAGGAGAAGAGGCTGTCTGCCGTCAATAATGATGCGGATTTAGAGTAGTAATAAAATACAGCGCATTCTTCTATTGTACAGGACCAGAAAGTCTGGGCAAACGTCGTCCGTCCTTTTCGTAATAGAATTGACACTGTATCTCCTCTTGCCTTTATTTCCTTGCAAGCATTTATTTAGAAAATGTAATCGTGCTACGAACCAATTCTGAAAATTCCGAGAAATGCCAGTAATTCTTCTTCTCAAGTTATACATTTATTTAATTAACTAAACAAATTATTACGTCTTTGATGGTAATATTATATAAATAATCAATTGTGGTTTACATCGATGCATTTTGTTTTCAAATATATTAATTAAACTTTAAATATTAAAATAATTGTACGTACATATACTCAAATCAGTCCTTTTGGAACTTATGTGAAAAACATTATGATGTAGAATGTTTAATAATTGTCTTGCGCTAATGTATCAATGTGTTTTTATACAATATGCTTAATATAAAAATACATAAAGGACAGCTATTATTGTCATATGGGGATGATTTGATTAATTACAATTAAATATCATTCTGAATATATATATGGTTATTTATATACAGTGTTATGGTTATTTATATACTAGTATATATATGTTAATGTTATTATGTTATATATATATACAGTGTGTATCATCGAAGTAAACTCTTTCCCATTTTATAATTACTAATTTATATATACTTTTATTTTGCATGAGTATGTTATCGCTTGTTAATTGTAAATCCAGAAAGCTTTGAAACCTGGTTTGTGAAAAATGTGGTGTTAGCATAAATTAGTTTATTGGTTATTGCTGTTTTCAGTTCATTTTGGGAGATAAATTAAGGAATCTCCTGTTAGTTTAAATAACAACAATGCACTTGGAGTCGACTAGGACAGCACTAACAGTGGAACACCAATCGTGCTACTCTTCATGATGGAAAATAGTTCTTCATCGTTTGGCATTCGTGCTATTCTTACAGTATGGAGGTATGTCGATGGTATTCTATACCTAGTTGTAATGTCCTTTCTTTTAAAGGTCTCCGGTGCTACATTTGAATAGAATATTGCCCTCCGAACATGACAGTAATTTTTATTGATTTTTTACGTGCTTGTAAAATACTTCTCTTGTCAGTTATATCACTCCTCAACAGAGCACTTTTGGATCTGATGAACAGGAGTCTCCGGCCATCTCAGGATTTCGCTGATCTAACTCAACGTTTGATACCGATAACTATATAAATCAATGCACGTTTTATAACAAATCTTTTTAAATTTCAGAATCTGATCGACGCCTTATTGATTGTTTCGCTATATATATAGCTTTATCTTATTCGTGCAAAATTAAATTCGAATCGTTTCTTTTACTGTACGTATACATTATGATTCGTCCATTTCGATTTGTGTTGCATTCAGATAAGTCCTCTGGGGGCGACATTCTTTTTCTGTTGTAGTTGTGTGCAATACTCAATGTCTTGCAGTGCGAGAGGGACATCCCATCAGCAATTTACTCAGGGATAGAAGGAAAGGAGCAGCTTCTGTTGTGGTGAAGCATCCGAAGGCAGAAGCCGGACTTGGGTACCGTGTCGCTGAAGGAGGATGGCCAGTGCCTTCCAGGATGACTTTTAAAAGGGAAATACACTGCATTTGCATATCGTATGATAGACAGATCGGAAAACCCCAAAACCAGGTAGTCCAACTAATGAGGCAAGATGCTGAACATCACAAAGTCACTGAACTAGTCACCTCATTTTTTGAAACAGTGTCTACCACAAAGTCACCAGCGGATTGAACATCTGCACTAATGATCACCAGCGGCGCATGTTGCCATTGAGTCAGGCTTTTACGGGGTAGGGTTGTCAGCCCAACTCTCTACAGTCCTTTTAGACGTGAACCTACTGTTTAAAGGGGATCCCGAACCACTACAAACATCCAAGGTGCCGATGGGAATCCGAATCCTGTGGCACCGAACACCAGAGTCCCTCTAGTCATTCGGCTATTTTGTCGGTCTTAGTTGTTTATATATAAAACAAAAATAAATAACATATTGCAAATTAAGTATTTGACGTGTGATGTTACATTCATTTAATAAATGTTTTAATAATTGATCAAATTTTGGTAGAAATTAAACTAAAATGGAATTAATAAGCATCCCTATCTATTTATTTTTATATACTGAAATGTTTTATTAGTAACAACCAACATATGATAACCATTCTAATCTAAATAAACTTAGGCATTTCAATTTTCTAGCTAGCAATAACCAAAGTTAGTTTTATGTCCAATATATTTTTAGTTCTCTTAAATTTATTGTTGGCTAATGTCCTGATAGCTATCAGATTTGAAATATTTAATAAAATCTAAGGAGGACCATTAAAGAAAAAAAAACTATAGTTAAATGAAGCGCCTCCTTATGCACAAAATAAACCATTCATTTTCATTCCATTTTTATGGAATTAAAAATATTTGGTACTTTTACTCCCCCTCCCCCCAAAAAAACCATTTTATTTTCTTAATGTCGAACACTCCCACTCTCCTATAACAATTTCTTTAGAAAAAACGAAAAGGACTCAGTAGGATTAAGTCAAAGAGTAGATGATTGAATTGGAATCTTTTTTGGGTTTTATCTAGTGCTATATAGAAATGCGGACTGAAGTTACCTCAGAAAAGTAATATCATCAGCTGCACCGTCTTTGAGAAATACGTTGTGTTCCACCAACATAAAAATTACAACAACCGTAGCCCTTTCCTCCACAATCATGCTGAAATTCTCAATTTTTTACCTCGCCACGTGACAAATTTTCTGGTATTTTCGGTGTTTGCAAGTTTTTCAGACGGACTAAAGTTTCATTTTCCTTCCTCTGCCTGTGAACAGAATTTTCTAGTATTTTTGCTGTTTACAATTTCCTCAATCAAATTGAAGCTTCGTCTTTTCTCCTCAACAAGCTGCAGAATTTTCTGGAAAATTCGTTGATTGCGCAAGTTCCTCAATCAAAACTGACGCTTCATTTTCCCCATCTGCTGTCGACAGAAATTTCTAGTAACTTCGATCTGTATAAGTTCATCAATCAAACTGAAGCTTCATCTTTTTCTCCTCAAGCAGCGACGGAATTTTCTGGAAAATGCGCTGCTGTTCTTCAATCAAACTGATGCTTCTTTTTTTTGCCATCGGCTAGAGGTAGAAATTTCTATTATCTTCTCTGTTTACGAGATCCTCAATAAAACTCACCTTTAACTTTTCTCATCTTCTAGTGACGGGAAGTTTCTAGTATCTTCACTGTTTACAAGGTCCTCAATAAAACTCACCTTTGTCTTTTCTCATCTTCTAGTGACGGGAAATTTCTTGAATCTTCGCTGTTTACAAGTTCCTCAATCAAACTGAAGCTTCATTTCCGCCCATCTGTTAGGGGTAGAAATTTCTGCTATCTTCGCTGTTTGACAGTTCTTGAATTAAATTGAAAACGTCATCCTCTTCTCTCGGTCGGCGGAAGAATTTTGTGGTCCTGATGTAATCACAGAATAGTAATAAAATAAAGCCTGCATCGGAGTACCAGTTTGGGGCAATCATAATCTTCACGTGATTATACACTTCACGTGATTTTTACAGTCGTCACTGTCCACAATCAATAGTGACGTTATGGCTAGTCATTTTCTTGGTCACTCTGCCATTCATATGTACAGGAATGGTCACTTTGTTTACCGGCGTTACACACAGAAAAAAAGGAGCTTATATTGCACTGTGGAATAGACTGCACTCATTCAATTCCTTCCATTGGCTCACACTCTCCCTATATATATCTTGTTCAAATTTTCAATCGTTCATAAAATACTTTTTTATTCATCCACTCAAATTCAAATACAATTTTTTTTTTGAACTTGTAGTGGATGACACTTGATGTTAATACAATTTTTTCAAATATTAATTCATTAATTAAATTTATTTAACTAATTTTAGTTTTTTTTAGATTTAAGTTGCATGTATCTACCAATAGATGGCGCCAGATGTAAGAGGAAAATTTCAACTTCATTTGTAAAGGACTTTCTGCAATAGAGTGAAAAAAATTAAGAATGACTTAAATTTTTTTTTATATATTACTTGTTTAGAATTAATTTTAGGCACAAATTTCAGGGTTTTGCAGTTTAACAACAACATTAAGATATGATACAATAGCTTGGCCTATTTTACCAACCATCTTTAAAGTTGGCCATTAGTGCTCCATGCTGTTGGCTCAAAAGGGAGAAAAAGGTCTACTATCATTCAACGATATTCAAAAGAAAAGGTTCATTTTCTCAGGATGTAAATAAATGTAAATTTAATTTTTCTAAATATTTAACATTTATATTCAATTAATAAATTTTATTTTGCAATATCCCTACCCCAATAAAATGATTAAAAATTATTCATTTATATGAACTTTTTGTAATATTTCATTATATATTTTTTTATATATATAATGTATTTCGTACACAGTGACCAGAATTATATTCAAAATAACATTTCTTATATCTATTTATCTTGAATAAGCACATAATTAAATAAATGTATGACTTGAGAAAAATAATTTCAGGCATTTCAGGGAACTTTCAGAATCGCTTCGTAATATGTTTACGTTTTCTAAATAAATGTACGCAGGAATAAAAATCCAAGGAGCGATACAGCTCCAATTCTAGTAGGAGAAGGGCGGGAGATGTTTATCGCAACTTTCTGTTCCTATAGAATTGGCAGACGGGCTCTATTTCATTACTACTGTATGAATTTAACATGTTTTAAGCAAGGTAATCTGATACCAGAGGCCTGATAATCGACTGACGAGCGTTCTGACGCTCGGTGCCACAGGTTTCGGGTTTGGGTCCCAGCAGTGCCATGGAATCTCTGTCCCAGCAGTGCTCGGAATACACTTTAAACTGTAGGTCCCGGTCTAATACGACTACTAAAACTACTACACCACACCACATCACTGTGCCTAGAGCTGAGTTGTCGCTATACAGTTTGGGAATGAGGCGGGTGAGGAGTGTGATTGGGCCCGTGACGCTCTACGATCATATGAGACCGGGACCTACGGCTTAAAGTGGATTCTTAACCACTACAAACATCCACGGCACCCGCCCGGATTGGAACCCGATACATGTGGTACCAAGCGCCAGAACGCTAGCCACTCGGCCATCAGGTCCACTATATCAGTCTCCAAGGTCTAATATGACTGTAGGGCGTTAGGCGTAGGGTTGACAACCTCTACCTTGTAAAAATAAACCATATCTTATCTCGAAATCTGCAAGCAGGAAGACAGTCTTGGCCCTCCATGGGGCTGTTGCGAAACTGATGATTATAATGAATCTGATAATAAATATTTTTTAAATGTACTGTTAAATAGAAGAGTTAACTGAAGATCTGTCCAGTAAGTAAACACACTTCCGGACTGGATTAGGCATCGTTAAATCACACAAAAGTGACATTTAACACCACATAACAGATACCACACATCATTTGGACTGAACGCTGGACTGATTTTCACGCTCAGAAAAAGAGCAACACTTAATTCAGTAGGTGAAGCAGAACTTGGATTTAGTCTCGCTTCGACACATGCTTCAAGTCTCTAAATTGCAACGAGGTTATGATGGCTGTCAAATCTGCGGAAGTAATAAGACCACATTTTATGTGGCAGGTATTTTGCATTCATTTACTATAATGATACTATAGAAAATAATTTATGCATCTAGTTATCTTCGTAGATCTATTTATCTGGATTTTTTTAAACTGAATTAATTTTAATAGTTAGAAGAATATTGATTTTTAGGCTAATCGTATAAACGTTTCTTGAGTAACGACAATAATATCCATAGAGAAATATGTGAAAGAGAGTATAAGACCGTAAACAAGCCTTTTATGCAAATAAAAAGTTGTATAACAACAGATATATTTCACGATAAACAAAAGTTTTGATTTATAGGACTTTAATAAGACCGATTGTCATGTATGCTGGAGAAACGTGGACATTAAAAGCTAAGAACTTGGATTTCATCAGGGGCTTTGAGAGAACATTTTTAGACAAAGAGTTGACATTAATATATGGATTAGAAGGCAAAACAAAGAAATTGACCATCTAATTAAAAATAGAGATATTCTGAGATACATGCAATCACAAAGAATCGGCTGGCTCGGACATGCACATCGCAGAGATGAGGGAAACATCATTAAAAGATTATGTTATGTAAATTGTTCAACAATAGGAAGACCAAACAAAGAAATTGAACACCTAATTTAAAAAATAGAGACACATTGTGAGATACATCCAATCACAAAGAATCTTCTGGTTCGTACATGCACATCGCAGAGATGAGGGAAACATCATTAAAAGATTATGTTATGTAAATTGTTCAACAATAGGAAGACCAAACAAAGAAATTGAACACCTAATTAAAAAAAAATATAGACACATTGTGAGATACATCCAATCACAAAGAATCGGCTGGCTCGGACATGCACATCGCTGAGATGAGGGAAACATCATTAAAAGGATTATGTTATGTAAATTGTTCAACAATAGGAAGACCAAACAAAGAAATTGAACACCTAATTAAAAAAATAGAGACACATTGTGAGATACATCCACTCACAAAGAATCTTCTGGTTCGTACATGCACATCGCAGAGATGAGGGAAACATAATTAAAAGGATTATGTTATGTAAATTGTTCAACAATAGGAAGACCAAACAAAGAAATTGAACACCTAATTAAAAAAATAGACACATTGTGAGATACATCCAATCACAAAGAATCTTCTGGTTCGTACATGCACATCGCAGAGATGAGGGAAACATCATTAAAAGGATTATGTTATGTAAATTGTTCAACAATAGGAAGACCAAATAAAGAAATTGAACACCTAATTAAAAAAAATAGAGACACATTGTGAGATACATCCAATCACAAAAGAATCTTCTGGTTCGTACATGCACATCGCAGAGATGAGGGAAACATCATTAAACGATTATGTTATGTAAATTGTTCAACAATAGGAAGACGAAACAAAGAAATTGAACACCTAATTAGAAATAGGGACATTGTGAGATACATCCAATCCCAAAGAATCCACAGGCTCGTACATGCACATCGCAGAGATGAGGGAAACATAATTAAAAGGATTATGTTATGTAAATTGTTCAACAATAGGAAGACGAAACAAAGAAATTGAACACCTAATTAGAAATAGGGACATTGTGAGATACATCCAATCCCAAAGAATCCACAGGCTCGGACATGTTCATCGCAGAGATGAGGGAAGCATCATTGAAAGGATTATGTTATGTTAAATTGTTCAACAATAGGAAGACCAAGGGAAAGGTGGATTGATAATGTCGAAGAGGGTCTGACAACTGAAAATTATTAACTGGAAGAGATTGACATTGGGCAGAGACAGATGGAGAGCTGCTGTTTTGGAGACTGAAGCCTGTACAAAGCTGTAATGCCAATAAAGAGAAGAAGTATAAACATTTTCTGTAATACATATTATAAGATATTTCAGCGATTCGGACGTAATAGGAGACTACCGAAATATTTATTGCACAAAAGAGGATTCTATTCCAGATATTAGAGAATTTTTGCATACCGTACGTTAGTTACCGTAGGACGTCCGTTAGCTTTTTCTCCCTAGCGCGCATGCTCATAGGAAATTATGTTTCCTATGAGCATGCGCGCTAGGGAGAAAAAGCTAACGGACGTCCTACGGTAACTAACGTACGGTATGCAAAAACTCTATTGTAAGAACAATATTTGTAAATCGGCGAGTTATGATGATTGGATAGGAAGAAAACAATTTCGTCGCTATAAAATAGAGATATTATGTTAAAACACAAACAAACCTTGTTCATATTTTGTTTATTATTCTAATTCTTTATTTGTTTGTTAAACTTCCTATAATAACAATTCATGTTATTTATTAAATTTAACCATCAACTATCTTCAATTTATTATTATTATATCAAGTTATTCCATATGAAATGAACTTTTAGTATTAGCTGACGTTCTATAAAATATAGGAGCCTGAGCCTATCACCCTGCCCTTGGTGCCATGGATACTTGTAGTGGTTCCGAAGCCACTTTAAACCGTAGGTCCAGGACCAATATGACTACTTCGACTACACCACACCACATCACTGTTCCTAGAGTTGCCGCTTTAAAATTGGGGAAGGATGTGGCCGAGGAGTCTGATTGGGCTCTGTGACGCTCTGCGGTCATATGAGACCTAAGGACCTATGACTTAAAGTGGATTCCGAACCACTACAAACATCTATGGCGCCGTCGGGACTCGAACCCGAAACTTGTGGTACCGAGCGCCAGAGGGTTAACACATGGGCCATTAGGCCCCGGTCTAATATGACTGTAGAGCATTGAGCGTAGGGCAGACAACCCGGCCACGTAGAAAGAAAAGCATCTTCTGTATCGAAATCTGACAGTAGGTAGAACTATTAGGTAAAGAATTATTAAATAAAAAAAATTATCTCGTTATTTTTTTATTTGACCCCGCTCGTATCTATATCATGCTCAGGAAATTCAGTTTGAAATAAATTGGTTGTATCTATTGCTGTTATTTCTTTCAGAAACGAGGTGACACAATGACAACTGCGACAACGAATATAAAGCGTCAGCCATCGATTTATCCCATATAACATGCAAAGGCAATAATTGTCGAGTGGATAGCGCTCTGGAGCTCGGTGTCACAGGTTCGAGTCCCGGTGAGGCTGTGAATATTTGTAGCGGTTCGTAATTCTTTTAAACCATAAATCCCTGTCTAAATATGACTGTTGGGCGTAGGGTTGACAACCCTACCCCGTAAAAAGAAATCATCTCCTATCTCGAAATCTGCCTGTAGGCAGATGGCCTTTACCCATCATGGGCTCTAGCTCCAGGTATTAGTTGGTTAGTTTTTTATAACACGCAAACACATGGCAGTTATTCCAAAAAAAGTCCTCCAAAATTTAATGTTCCACCCTTAATCTACCGTCAGTGGGGTTTTCGTAACATCTTCACATGTATATCAGTGAAGTACGAGATCCACCGATGTTCAGCAACAACAACAACAAGAAAAAAAAAAAACTGGCACGTTCATTTTCTTAAGAAATTGAAAATGGCTGTATTTACTTGACTTAAAATTTATTTTCCTTTCAATTGACAACTGACTTTTATAATGATATCTTTTGTATTACTCAATTATTTGATAGTTACCTCACAACAAAGCAAATCATCCAACCATCACAATCAGCCACGAAAACAAAATAAAACAAAAATTAACTGGGGCAACTCTAATGGCTTTCGTAAATGAAGTACAGATCCCTTTTTTTCAAAACACACTAAACTACATTCATTCATGGACTAATTAATCAATTGTCTGACATGTTTTTAATGTAGTAGCAATAAAATAAGACTATGAACCTTTTGAATTTATTCACATGAACAAACGTAACCCAATTATCTTCATCTCAGTGAAACTTTTTATATATTTTCTTTATATATATTTAGATATATTTCTTTTATATATATTTTGTTTTAGTATATTTTGTGTTTAACATCACAAATATTTATAATATAAGTTACACAAATTTTAATGAGGTAAAAAATAATGATTTTTTTAAAAAAGTAAGAATATTTAAACATTTAATGCTCTGTCAAATGAACCAAATACTTTTATACACTCATGCCCATAAATTAAGGATAATTCAGAATCACACAGAAATTGAACTCTAAAATAAAAAATTTCACCTGTAGAATTATCACACACATCTTGAAGAAGAATATGCAAATTACAGGAAACCACCAGATGGCACGGATAGTACGTCACAATGACGAGAGTGTAAGAGAGGGGCATATAAGGAATGGTGGCAAAGAAGTAAAATTGTTCACAAGCGCTTTAAAAGCCTTTCAGTGCTATAACCCCATAGTTATGGCACAAAGGAAGCATTGGGATGAGGATTTTTTACGTGGTAGAATTATCGGACGACTGGAATGTGGACGTACCCAGCTGGAAGTATCCGAGGAACTTGGAATCGCCCAGAGTGTCATCTCCAGGCTTTGGCAACGATTCCAAGATGATGGTAATGTGAATAGATGTTACAGCACAGGTCGCCCCCGAGTTACAACGCCGAATGAGGACCGGTATTTAGCAGTTACTGCCAAAAGAAACAGACGGAGCACAGCATCAGACCTGTCTCGTCAGCTCTCTTCAGCTACCGGTACGACAGTTTCAAGGCAGACAGTGTACAGACGCTTAGGGCACATTGGTCTATATGCTCGTAGGCCTGTCAGATGTGTTCCACTTACCGCAACTCACTGTCGCCTGCGATTAACCTGGAATAGAGAGCATGCATTGTGGACCCCGCAACAGTGGTCTTGTGTGATGTTTTCCGACGAGTCCAGGTTTAGTTTGCAGTCTGATTCTCGCCGGACTTTCATATGGAGAGCGCCAGGTACCCGTTACCACCAAGAGAACACCATAGAACGACACCGTTACGGTGGTGCAGGATGGCTCGTTTGGGAAGGAATTATTCTTGGTTCCAGAACTGATCTGCATGTTCAGAGTGTAACGGTGACAGGCCACATCTATCGGGATGTCATTCTGGAACAACATGTACGTTTGTTTCGAGGGGCACCATGAGTGCTGAATTTCTGTTTATGAATGACAACGCCCGTCCTCACCGTGCAAACATTGTAGACGAATGCCTTCAATTGGAGGATATCACCCGTATGGATTGGCCAGCATACTCACCGAACTTGAATCCAATAGAGCATGTGTGGGATATGCTTGGCCGACGAATTGCAGCCTGTCAACCCCCCACCGGTCAACCGGAACTTCGGAGGGCATTACTTGATGAGTGGTGTTATATTTCCCAAGATCAGATTGATAATTTGATACTCAGCATGCCTAGGCGTTGTAAGGCCTGTATTGCATCGTCCGGGAGACATACTCCATATTAACCATCATACTAATCATGTTATACTTTTTTGTAAATAGGTTCTTTTTTGAAATTTGCTCCAGGAGTAAAAAATCACAATTTTTATTAATTATGTCAAACATATAGCATCTTTTTTGCTCTTTACCTTTTGTTTAATAAATAGACTTTACAAATAAGTCAAATTTGTTTTGCTTCTGTCTCTTTCTTTGCCTGTTCTTCATTATCCTTACTTTCTGGACATGTGTGTATTTAAAAGAATTGAAGCAAATATAGAACGATATTCAAACTTGAGAACAGTTTTAAAATTCAGGAAAAGAAAACCAGAATCAAATAAACAATTAAAAAAAAGAAAAAAGATCAAGTAAAAATAAAATTTGAAATCTTAATAAAATTTTTTATAAACATATTTTTTTATCTTAATATATATTTCCCCACATATTTTTTTGCAATGTACTAAAAAATAATGATAATTAATTTTAAAAATTGCAATTAGCTAAAATATCAAATGGCAATTAATTTTAAAAATCGTATAATTAGTTATTAATTTCCCAATTAAAGAAAATGAGGTAAATAAAAAACAATTTTTAGTAAAAGTTGTTAAATATTAGGCATAAAATAGGTACTGCAGAATCTTGTTATCCACGAAATCTCAATTTTTTAACATTTAAACTTGAACGATTAAACCTTTTTTTTTTTAAATATCGATATTATGTAACTTATAAAATCGATTCCCATTGTCACGATACAAGATAAAATCAGATCATCCACCAGAAAAATTAATAGAATAGTTCCCAGTTTGTTTTTAAACATAAATGACATATTGTTTTAAAATCGTGGGTATTTCGTATTAACTTTCACTTTTGGATATTTGGATTATGCATAAAAATTAAAAATTGAATTTAATGATTGTTGTTAAATAAATAAAAAATTTTTAATTTTTAACTAGCTTCGTAAAATTAGTTTTTAAATAATTTTTTAATTATCGATATATTCATAGCTTATAAAAATCATTCTCATTGTTTTTACAATACATCAATATTCATGAAGATAAAATCAGATCATTCATCAGAAAAATAATATAATAATTAATTCCCAGTTTGTTTTATTACTCATAAATTCATGGATATTGTTTTGAAAACGAATTTTCTTTTAACTTTTTTACAAATTCGTTTAAATTCTGCTTTTTTTAAAAAACTTTTTTTAAGCTGTTATGAGTTTAGATCTTTCTCGTTCTGGCGCTCTGGGGGGCTGTGGAACCAAATGGCTTGGTGGTTCGGAATCTTTTGTCCCGGTCTAAATTGGACTGTTTACCTCTTAAAAAAGAAAACATCTCCTGTCTCAAAACCCGAAAATTTAAAATTTTTTTGAAAATTCTTTTTAAAAATGATTCTTTTTGATAAAAACTTTTATATTTTACTTTTACAACATGTTCATAATTTTATGGATAAGATGAACATCGGCTCGGCCGATTATATTGCACATTTTGCTTTTAACTTCAATTCGATGTGAAAACAAGTATGACAAATAGAGAACAATTCAAAAAAAAAAATTTCCATTATAATTTAAAAAAAAAAAAAGCAGAACCAAAAGAAAAAACTGAAATCCTTTCACGAATTTTAATTTAAAAATATCCAATGTTCAATAACCCAAGATATTTTGAAGCATTGGTCATACAGAAAAATTCTGTATTCTTTGCATATTTCGCATTTCTTTCCCTTGCGCCAAATCCCTCCCTAAACAAACAAAATGGCTAAAATACTGCAGCTTTGGCGATTCCGTTAGTCGCGTTTTAAAGTGCAGAAGAACTATCCAATTCAATTGACAAAATGTAACAAAATTTAATAGCTCTAGAACTTTATGAAGAAATAATTGTTCAAATACTACAAGGACCACTTCTAATTCAGATAGAGAAGGGATGGTTAAATTTTTACAAACATAAATTGATCCTTAGACACTGCTTTGGAGATATTGAAACAATCGGTTTATAATATGAAAGCCAGACAGTTCAAAATGAACTTTTGTGACTTGATGGGGGTCAATCGTTATATTAAATTAAACCACGTTCAGGTGGTTTGTCGCTCTACGGTCATCTTGTGCACACAATTTTGAGGAGATAATTTGTTTTAAATATTAACTTATATTCTTACTTATTTTTTATTTTATAGCTTCATAACGCCACGGATCATTAAGGACAAGATCATGTTCACAAATGATAATAATAATAATAATAAAAAAGACAAAACTCAACAATTTAACGTATTTCATAATATAAAAAAATTTATAGATTGTAAGAAAAAAACTATTTGTAATATTTTCTTTTTCTAAACACATTGAAGAAATTTATATGTAAATTTAAAAGTAATAAAATGTAATTAATATTAAATAGATTAAATATTTTTAGCTGTAAATAATCATTTATAATAAAATTAGCAAAACGTTTTAAACCATTTCTTAATATTTTATTTACTGTGCTGCCATCTAGTAGTGATTTTGTAAAACGATTTCTTATTACAAATCATGTTTCAAATTTGAATAATAATAATATTAATAATAATAAACTATAAAAATAATAAATTTTGTATTCTAATAAAAATTATTTTCCTTATATTTCAAACGAAAATTTTTATTTAAATGATTATGATTCGTTTTATTAAAAATGAAGAATTTAGAGCAATATTTTAAAAACATACAAAATAAATAAAATATAAAAAAAATACATTTATAAAAATATTTATAATTTTTAAAATTTTTTACTTTATTTATTTATATTCTAACATTAAAAAGATATAAATATAAAAAATACTCCTTATGCAATAATTTTTGAAATAAAAAAAAAAATATATCTTTTTTATTTTCTTTTTTCCTTATTGTGATTAGTAATTGCATATATTTAAAATTTATAACACATTTCTTTGATTTTCGTTGATCAGCGTATAAATAGAACAAAACAAATAAAATTGTTAAAAATAAAAAAAATGTGTGCTTCACTCAATTATATTTAAATTTATATAGTATTGTACTTGTTATTGAAATAATAAGTATTAGCTATTAATGCTATTAATATTAAGCATGCTGAATGAAATGTTTTATAACAAGAGTTCTTAATCTTTTATGTTTGACGGAACCCTTTAGTTAGCAAAATGTTTAATTATTTTTAGTAACTATGTTTTTCTTAATTGTGATACAGTAATGATTCATGTGCTTCTTTCTCAGAAAATTAAATAAAAATAAAGTTTATTATGATGTTAAAAATGTATCATTACAAATAATGTTGTTTACCTTGAATGAAAACATTTCATGTAGTTGGCAAGTGAATTTTAACATAAATTAACATCTTTCATGAAATTTTAATTTTTCATCCACTGCAAAAGGTAATGAAATTTTCTTTTCTAGATAAGCAACAGTTGTTATATAATATAAAACTATCTGTTGCTATATTATATAATATGTCTTTAAACAAATATATGAGAGAAGGTAGTTCTGTGCAAGTAGCATATAGAAGATCTCAGGTTCAAACCCACTAGTGGCGTCTGTTGCAGTCACTGCTTTCCAAATCAAAGAGACTCTATGAAGATTGTGATAACATGTTTAAACATGTGTAACATGTGCTGCCTGGTGGAAGTTATCTTTGTCTTCTTTCATACGACACGAAAATGGGGTCCCGTTTCCCTAAATATCCCTCTAAAGATAATTATCCCCTTTCGGAGGTTATTCATCATCAGAGGGACACGAGCTACGATGTTAAACAACATGATAACGTGATAAACAACATAACAACTTGTTAACAACATGATAAACAACATAAAAAAATATTGTAATTAACTGAAAATTTCTATTTTCATTGATCTATAATTAATGCTAACGTGATAAACAACATAACAACTTGATCAAAATTTCTATTTTCATTGTTAAAAATATAAAAAAATATAAAAAACTGTTTTCTCAAATCTAAATTTTTTCATATCTTAAATTATTTTGAAACAACTTTTTCCCTCTTCTATATCTCGATTTCCCTATCTCACTCTAATGGATTTCTGTCTGTAGACCTGAAATCAAAGTATATGTATTTAATCCGTGAAACTGCATCTGATTTGAAAGAGGCCATCATACGATAGGTTCCACAGATTCCTATTGCCATGGTACTTACTTCAATGCTATTTACCGTCTGTCATACGCAAAGTGTCATCCTATGTGATGGATATCACGTAGAAAATTTGTAAAAATAATAAAATATTTTGCTTTCTGTTGCTTCTCCGCCCTTATTGGTTGTTTTCATTTCTTAGTCTATAGCAGGGGTGGGCAAAAAGGGTGGGGCAAAAAGAGGTGGTCGGGAGTCAAAAATCGAAGAAAAAAAGTTTTAACGGGCCAAGATAAATTTTTCTAAAATTTTAAAAATATTTATAATATTATTATCCAATAATATATATATATATATATATACTTTATTTTGGGAAATATTTTACGAATAACCCAAACAAGCACTAACTACTCTATACTTTTAATAATTTCACCACTATTCACAATGATGCTATATGTCCTCAATCTTTCCATACGCAATCAATAATATTATAACTCAATCCAAAAGAAAGAGCCGCTGGCTGGAGCTTAAAATGTGCAGTCTGCCTTGGTCTAATTCACCTATATTGGATACCCATATGACTGCTCCCCGAAAAGAGATAACGCTTGTTGGCACCAATCTACAGCTATAACTAACAAAGAACTGCCGCTTTTAACACTTTACCGATTGAAAGCTTGCTATTTCCGTCGATTTATGTTTTGTAAAACAATAATAGAGAAATGAAAAAGTAAGATCCAAATCAATGAATGAATTCTTATCAAATCAGTGCTTTGAAAAAGGAAGAAAAAAATAATATTTAATCAAAGTAGAAAAGGAGATGGATATTGTATATTTCTTTTAATTTGCTTTTTAATTAATTTTAAATTTTTTAATTAAAATTCTATCCGCCGGCTGCTAGAACCTTCCGGCTGGCCGGAGTTGGCCCGCGGGGCCGTAGTTTGCCCATCCCTGGTCTATAGCGTCAAGCACTTTCGTGTTACAGATTCCTCTCCAACGATATTTATGGTTTATACGCTAATACCAACGCTATTTTTGTATTAATACATATGTGCATACATGGAAGCATATATACATAATTGAGCATACATGCATTACATATATGCATACATTACTTACATGCATACATCATATAGACGCATACATTATATACATATGCGTATACATACAAACATATTGCTCTCATACATACATATAAACCAGCATGTTGATATATATCCATACGAACATATATACACACTTACAGACATTTACACATTCATACAATATATTCACGCAAACACACATACATTGCTTGCACTCATGCATAATATATAAAAACACCCACACGCTTACATATGAGCAAACGTGCTTTTCGAAATAGATATAATTAAACGTAAGTATATTCTCATACATATTTATATATAGAACCACATTCATACCAGTACATGACATATGCATGACATGCATATTTACATGTACATATGCATATTTGAGTTTATAAACATATTTTTGTTCACGTATTAAAATATAAATAAAACTCATTTTCAGAAGGGTGAATTTGAAATAAGAAACGTTAAATTTGGTTCACAATGCGTTTAATATGAAATACAATGCTAATGCTAATGTTACAATGTGTTGAATTTTAAACGCAAAATGGTGAATTTGAGTTACAAAAGATATCTGAAACTGATTTGCAAAAAGGTTAATTTGGTTTGCAAAAGGGACTGCCAAAACTTGTACGTAAGTGGAACTCGAAAAATCAATAATAAATAAAAACCCTCTTAATTTTTACATCACTAAACTGCTGTTCTAATGCAGCTGGCAATGCAGAGACAGTTAATCTTTGTGCCATAAGCAAGGGCTGCACCGCTGTTACTCATTTAGCACTACCGAGGAAGCACGCGTGACTTGAAGATATGCTACGGACGCGAGTAACACTACTCCCCGACAACGCTCTACGATCCTATTAGACAGTGACCGATCATATTAGTTTAAAGTGGATTCCGAACCACTACAAACATCCATGGCGCCGCCGGGATTCGAACCCGAAACCTGTGTACCAGCCACTTGGCCATCAGGCCCCACACTACTGGAGAGCAATACATTAATTGGCTTCTCTTAAGAGTATCATCTCTTTTGATTGTGTTTCGTTTACTATTATTAAAGACAATGGTTGTATATTAATTCCCTCCCAGGTATTGCTATAACATGGATCGCTTTGTTTGCAATAAATTATAAATATCGATTAAACTTTTGTAATACTTATTTACTTTTGGATCAATTCTATATTTTACTCTTTCAAACAAAATCAAAAATGTCTGTAAAAAAATCTCAGAAAACATTTCAAAACAAGATATGTACATATGATGACGCGAATCGCAGAAAAAGACACGATGGCCCAGTCTGCGCAACTGCGATCTCTATGGCACTTCAAATACAGCTTGTAAAAAGTAAGAATCCGAATCAATGAATTCTTATGAATGAATGCTTATCGAATCAATCCATGCTACGATCACTAGACAGCTTCTAGTATCGCTTCATTGACAGTTTATGAAACCTATGACCCGAGATTTATGGCTCCATGTGAGTCTCAATTTACGAATATAAAAGTCCAAATTGTTCCAAATGAGGAGATATTTTTCGTTTGATAAGATCTTTCACCGTCATTAATTTCCCTTCGAGTGCTCTTTATCTTATCACTTGTTAAGAATGGTGTCAAGATATGCCTTTTTTTTTTATCGATAACTTCCGTACCATTTCATTTATTTATTGACTGCAAAAGAAACAGAAAGAGTTCTGTTGATGTGAATGGCACTTTTAAGGTCCTGTCTACGTAATAGGTTTTTGATTTATGATATAGCTATTATATAGACAGTTAAGTTAATGAATGTAAAGCAAGTAGATTGAAAAGAGTATTCACAATTATTGATGTAGTATCAGAGATCATTTATTTAATTTATGGAGCACTTTTTGATGTATCATGTATATTTCTTTCTAATCACATTTGTAGTATTGTTAGTATTTCCTTCTAATTGCATTTGTAGCATTGTTTCTATGTCTTTCTAATTGCGTTATAATTGCATATGTGTATAAGATTAAACACAAATGTAAATTATCCCGATTATACTCTATCTCATGCTTGTATGTTTTTAGCACAAACACCTTCGATTAAAATCGGGCGAAAACAAACATTTTTTGTGTGAGAGAAAAGCCATGTAACCACAATTCGCGTTATCCTCAGATTCCCGTGAAGGGGTGGGGGTGGTGGGGGTGGGGGGTGTTGAATATTTCATAGAATTGACCTACTAAAAATAAACGTTGGATGTACGCGCAGTGATAGACTCATAATTTGAGTGGCAATGTTTCATGATGAATATAATAAAATAAGCCCATCTTATAAGACCTTTAAGGCAAACAACAGTTCACTCTTGATATTGTACATATAGCAACACTCATTCCGTCGTGATTTTCTGTTGTTATTTCTTATCGCATTTGGTAGACAGCAGCATCTAGAGCAAGTCCTCGAACTTGTGTAGTATCATGGTTGAAGAGAAAAGGGACAGCCTGTGTTGTGATGGAGCACTCGTAAGTAGAGGTCTGATTTGGCTCCGTGACGTCGATTTTTTTTTACGGGGTGCTGTTGCCAGCCCTGCGCCCAATGCTCTGCAGTCATATTAGATCACGACCTACGGCTTAAAATGGGTTCCGAAATACTACACACATCCATGGCACCGCTGGGACTCGAACTCGAAACCTATGTAACCGAGCTCCTTACCACTATTTACTCGGCCATCAGGCTCTTTTTCTGTTGTTTTACATATTTACAGAGATATTACAGACATTTAGGTCGATGTTCTTCAGTTTCAAATAAGATGTGCAAGAAACTGAGTGTTATTTATTGTTTATGACCGCTTACATTAACTTTCAGTAATTTTTCTTTAAAATGAATTAAAGTGAAGATATTTTGAGCGATAATAGCAGCGATGAATAGTAGAATAATCTCTAGCGAAGAATCACAAGATTATACTTCTGATTCTAATACACAATCATCATCATCACTGGAACAGGAACAACAGCCCATGGTGGGCCAATGCCGTCTACCTAATTTTCGAGACAGGAGATGTTTCTTTTTAGGGTTGTCAGTCCTACACCCAACTTTCTACAGTCATATTAGTCCGGGACCTACGGCTTAATATGGATTCCGAACCACTACAAACATTCATGGCACCGCCGGGAATCCAACTTGAAACATGTGGAACCGAACGCCAAAGCACTAGTCACTCGATTATCAGGCCCCAAATGTAAAATTTAAATGGCTAAATTTATACTGGAATTTCTATTATAAAAAATAAATGGAATGGAATAAGAACTTACTGATCATAATACTAACAATGCATATTTTAAATTTTAGTCAATTTTGAATAGAAACTTATCTGAAATTGTAGTGGCACATAACCTCAGAATAAAATTTCCAACAATAATACCCTCTTATGTGATATCTGAATATCACTTTCATATTGGAACTCTACCAAAACGTTGAGCCCGCGAAAATAAATCATTGTTCTTTGATCTTGACGTTGCACTTTGCAAGAATTTTTTTCTTTATTATCCTTCCATTTTACGATGAAAACCCCGAAAGTGTTCTTAGGAAAAGAACAAACATCTTGAAAAGCGAAATAAGTCGTTCTTCTCGAAACCGCAACTTTCAAAAACACCCTTGTAATCATAAAAAAAAAAAAAAAAAAAAAAAAAAAAAAAAAAAAAATTGAGAAGCCAAAACTAACAACAAACTTTTGTGTTAAGCTGTCTAAACTTATTTCAAGGATAATTAAACCGCTGCGGCTGTCTTTCAATATGAAGTCGAGTGGATATGTTTGGAAACTTAATGGCTGGGAAAAACAGTTATAAAACAAGTAATATATAAAAAAATTTTTTAAAGTCAATTTTTACTTTTTTTTTCACTATATTGCAGAAAGTCCTTTATAAATAATTTTCATTCATTTTCTTAAGTTTATCTGGCGCCATCTATTGGTAGATATATGCAACTTAAATTTAAAAAAAAACTAGAATTAATGAATTAAATTTAATTACTGAATTAATATTTGAAAAACTGTATTAACATCCAGTGTCATCCACTGCAAGTTAAAAAAATGTATTTGCACTTGAGTGGATGAATAAAAAGTATTTTATGAACAATTGAAAATTTGAACAAGATATATATAGGAAGAGTGTGAGCTAATAGAAGGAATTGAAAAAACGAAGAAAGATCGAAAACTAGTTTCAGACCTTTATTGATAAAAACTAAAATTATTAAACCAAGGTTCAGTATCAGATTCCATATTTTTCTACTTATCATAATCTTAATTTTTAAAAATTTTTTTAAATTTATAGCATGACTAAATTTGATGCTGTGGTATCTTTTAGAAAGTTAATCCTGCCCCCCTGTTTCCCTACTAAAATGCATACTAAAATCCCAAAAGTGTTGGTAATTTCTAGAGCTCGTCATTTTGGCGACCATCAATAACTCTTGTGAATTACTGACCTGAATATGACATCAGCACCAGAGCTAAAGACCTATTCTGAATTATCATGCCAACCAGCAAAGCAACAACTTTTTGACATCTACAGACATATCATTCGCATGATTTTAAAAAAATAATAATAAAGATGACAAATCTATTACTTATTATGTTACAGTACTCACCTGCTAACATATATCATGATTATTTTATTCATATCTTTATACGAAAGGATGTTTCAAAAAAATGTATTTGCACTTGAGTGGGTGAATAAAAAGTATTTTATGAACAATTGAAAATTTGAACAAGATATATATAGGGAGAGTGTGAGCTAATAGAAGGAATTGAATGATTGTTTCTTCATTGAAAGACAATTCAGTTCAACATGTTATTAGATTGAAATACACATAAAATTAAAATTTCATGTTATTTAATTTCTTTATTCATTTCTCTAAGTTTGGGTCATATATCCTTTGTCACAATTCACATTCAAATTTCTCTAAAATTGGCAAGGATACTTCTAATGCAAAATTATAGGCTAACTGAAAAATAAAATTTTGAAATTGGATCAATATTCATTAAAAAATTACCTAATTCGGTATAAATTAGGTTTGACAATTTAGAGACTATTCGTGGTTGGCGAATTTTTCAAGGTTGACGTTATTTTTTAGGACACTGAATTGTTCAGACTGGCGGACGTAAAAATAAATAAATAATGGAAACACACAAACAGATGATGAATTTGAACCACCTAAAATGTTATTTAAAAAATAAGATAACATTTACATTTCCATAGAGCAAATAAAAAAATATCCCAGCCAAATCGCAGATTCGGCGATAAATAAATTTGGAGATTTTTTTTTCATAAAGTGCTTTTGGTTGATAGTGGATAAGTAAAGAAACTGACAGAATTCCTTTCCTTCATGTCATAAAGTATTACACACTAAAAAAATTATAATAACATGCCAAAAATATTAACCCCTAAAATATATCACATTAGGCATATTAAAGAAACGGTCTCTATGTAATAATATGCATTTTCATATATATATATAGTTCTAATGCAGCTGGCAAACACTTTAGACAGCTTGGTCTTGGATGGCTTAAGACAGGCGCTGCACAGACGTTACTCACTTTTTGCATTACCCAGGGGCCCGTGTAACTTGGAAGATACGGACGCGGAGTAACAATGCTCCCGCAACGCTCTACGATCTTATTAGGACCAAGACCTACGGTTTAAAGTGGATTCGAACCACTATAAACATCCATGGCTCCCCGGGACTCGAACCCGAAACCTGTGGTACCGAGCGCCAGAGCGCTAGCCACTCGGCCATTCAGGCCCATGTATATATTATATACGATATTATATTGTATTTTTATATATATAGAAACAAAATTTGTGTCAAAACATAAAAATTATCATTGAAGATGACATGGTTTTGTGGTTTATTTAACTTTTTTATGGCTTCACTTTTCTGAAATACTTAATCTTGTTTTTATCGCTCATAAAACATTACATAAATAAAAATTTTGATGATTTGGAATTATTCTAGGACTTGTTTAAGTCATAATTTTTGTCCTTCAATTTCTTCGAATGTAGCAATACACATCATTGCCTTTTATTGTCATGTAAGGTTCTAGAAGGATTACAACAGAAATTGTTGAAGTAAAATAACAGAAAAAATATGTGTAGTTTTTTTGCTTTAGATTCCAGCATAGTGTTGTGATGTACAATACACGTTTGAACGTTTTAGAAAAACAAATTTGCAAAAGAATACAAAAAAGAATTGTACGATAATGGATAATTTCAGATTATAAGTAAAGTTTTATTTGATTTGAGAAATTTAAAAAAATATCACGTCAATTTGGCGACTTTCAGTGGTTGGCGAATTTTTCTGTTTACTAAGTTATTTAAAGAAACTGGACAATCAAGAACAGTAAGGGAGGATTATGAAAGCTTTTATGAAAGATTTTACGACCAGAAAAAAGGAATAAAATAAATTCTAAGCCGCAAGCACTTTACAAGGATTGTACAAAAATTCTATTTTCTAAATATTTCAAAGTTTTTTCTTGATTTTACAGACGAGATTGAATAAAGATTGAGTGCCAGTGCTTAAAGCATTTCTACTCTGATGCATCGAAGTTAATATGATAGAAGGAACCTGGAAAGATTTAAAAATATTTAATGTACTAAAAAAAGATAAAAAATTAACTACCTAAAAACGGAATCAAAATTCAGATTGTGATCAAATTGTGGTAATCAATATGTAAACGTTACGAAGCGCTCATGTAAAGAAGAAATCTTCCATTCAAGAACCAGTTGCATGGTACCTTGCTTGCTCCCATAATAGTATTTGTGAGCTGCACAGAATAACAAAGCTATAATTATGTGTAAAAGAGTTTAAGTAATAAATCAGCCTCATCAAGAATCAGTAAAGCTTTTAAATTTTTTTTTACTGTGTATATTTTTAAATTAATATATTTATATAATAATATATTAATATATATATATTTTTTAATAATAATATATAATGGCCTCAGTTTATTAAGCGTAGAATATAGAACAACTCACGTAAGAAATACATTTCTTACGTGAAATACCTTCTACATTACTATACACCGTGTAAGAAACATTTCTTACGTATATTTTAAAATAATCATTATTCAAAAAAAAAGAATTCAAAAAAATAATTATAATTCATAAATTCTAATATAATGAAATATAATAAAAAATAAAACGATACCAACCATAGAATTGGCAATCTTAAAACTCTAAATTCAACATTTTAAAATCTGACAGTCACATAATGTCCCTGATTAATTTGCATCACAACAATTTTTTAGAGACTATTTCAATCAAATATTCAATTTACGTTTAAGAATTAATATTTCATTTTGAATCTGTAAATAGCAGGTCAGGGTTTGTTATAATTGTTTCATTTGAATTCTCCAAACATGAAATGCATTTTATATTATTTTTTATTTCTTTATGAATCTGTCAATGTATAGTTGTGTGTGTGTGTCCGCTTATTCACGACCACAATTTTCATCTAATTTTCACCAAAATTCGCAAGGATACTTTTACTACAAAGCTTAGATCAATTGAAAAAAATGTTTCGAAATTGAATCAATATCCGTAAAGAAATTATATTATATTTTTATATTTCACATTAATACGGCGATTTTTTGTGGTTGGCGAATTTCTCAAGGATGACATTATTTTTGTACGTTTTGTACGTTGTTGTACTATATATAAACAAGTAATAATAAAAAAAAAATTGTAAAGTCAATTCCTACTTTTTTTTTCAATCTATTGCAGAAAGTCCTTTTATAAATAATTTTCATTCATTTTTTAACCTTATCTGACGACATCTATTGGTAGATATATGCAACTTAAATAAAAAAAAAAAAATTAATTAATTAAATTTAATTACTGAATTAACATTCGAAAAAACTGTATTAACATCCAGTGTCATCCACTACAAGTTCAAAAAAATGTATTTGAACTTGAGTGGAGGAATACAAAGTATTTTATGAACGATTGAAAATTTGAACAAGATATATATATAGGGAGAGTGTAAGCTAATAGAAAGAATCGAAAAAAAGTCAATGTACTGTAAAAAAAGAGTCGATGAATTTGTTTAAATAAATAAAAATTTTGCGTTGCGATTTTGCCAACCAAAAATGTCCCAGGAAAACGTAGTTTAGAGGACAAAGAAATTTGGAGACTTTTTGTAGTCGCTAAACAGAAGATAAAGTATTTTTGGTTGACAGAGGATGAGTAAGGAAACAGGCAGTCAGGTTTCTCTTTCCCCAAAGACAATAAGTAGTTTCAGGTCTGTATAACGAACTGGAGTGGAGATTCGTAGAAAACAGATCTCTTGACTAGAATTATGATGGATTGGCCACTATTTATTAATATCTTCACCATCTCCAGTTGCGTACGTGAATCTCTTTCAAAATAAATCCACACTAATGAGTCAATATTCTGTTGAGAATGTTTCTAGAAAATCTACTTTTAGCAATTTGAATTTTGTGATTAACAAACAGCGAATTTTGGGGTTAGTGTTTACTAGTGGTATTTTTGTACTGAAAAAAATCTATTCGGTTTAAATTCATAACTCTATATTTAGTAAAATTTTCACCTTGATTGAAAATAAGGTTTTTTTACAAAAAAAAAAAAAAATAAAAAGATTAAAAAAAGGCAGACAGATATAAAGAAAACATTCTCGAAACTGTAACCAGTATGTCACTGATAACTAAAACTCAACTTGATATCGAGCGATTTACCCTTATAATTTCTCCTCATATTACACAACGACAAGATATGTTAGATTTTTAATGAATTTAAGAAGTGTGAATATTATTAGTCCCACACCAGTAATTGTGTTAGAAATCTTTTATTTAAAATAAAAGACAACAACTACATCCATTCATTAAATTTAGGTGTGGCACGTGCTGACAACGCCTGCACAAATATTGTTTTAAGAACTGGCAACACTGAATTAATAAATAACAAGTGTGCACGTGCATAAATAACACCAACGACATAGCAACATGTTTTTTCGAATTGTTTGACGTCATTTTTTAACATTTTTTATTAAACGTTACAGTATTTAAATTTATGTATAGTTTCATAATTCTTTTAGGTCTAAATAAAATAATCACGTGAAAATTAGTGATCCTGGATAGCTCGTTCGGTAGAGCGTTAGACTTTTAGCCTGACGGTCTGGTTTCGAGCGGAATCATGGCTCATTGAGAGCTTGAAAATATTTTTAACCCAACTCGTGGTTCAATGGCAACGTGCACCGTAGGTGAACATTAGGTTGAGGTTTAATCCGCTCGCAACTTTGTTGTAGACACTGTTTCAAAACACTAGGAGACTCAATGGCATTTGTGACGCTTCAGCATCTTGCCTCGTCAGTCGGAATACCTGATGGGAATTTACCTTGTTTTCTCCCATACGATAAGCACATACGGGGTAGTTCCCCCTAAAAGTCCTCCCGGGAGGCATTATTCTCCTTCTTCAGTGACACGGAACCAAGTCAAGTTTCTATCTACATGTGCTTCATCGAACAGAAGCTGCCCCCCCTTCCTCCTTCCATGAAAACACACAGCGTTCAAGATAATCTGGTCAAGATATTGCTGTCGATCCAGTGGGATAAGAAACAACAACGCAAACGAGTACTGCAAGGTTGTATGTTTACTGCTTAATAGTACTTAACATTAAATGTCAAATAAATGTTGTTTTTTCAAATTCCGATGTTTTTCCCTAAAGATGTGTTCCACTACAACAACATATATGAAGCAGATTAAGCGTCTCTCCGGGTACAACACGAGGGAGGAAGGGGGAGTAGATAATATAATAAAACCTCATGTAGCATCACAATGTTGAACGAACACTCTCATTGATGTCATCTGGATCATTTGCACCACAACCTTTTTTTTCCTCGAGCTCAACGTTGAGACAATCTAACCAAAGGATTTATTGTATCCATCGTTTGCACGATATATATAGTAGTTTTCGATGTGACTTCGCTTGTTAGGTTTTGAATCCGTCTACATATGTTTTCTTTTTTTTTTTTTTTTAATTTTTAAATTTTTGATATTCTGTTCTGTTTTGGAAGAATTTTTCCTCATTGTTCAGCTTCTGTACCTTCAGTATCTTTCTCCAAATGTTAATTATATGAAAATTTTCGCCTCCATCTTGCGTCCATTCATTTCACCCACATCATTCCCAAACTGTATAGGGACAACTCAGCTCCAGGCACAGTGATGTGATGTGGTGTAGTAGTAGTAGTAGTAGTAAATTCAGAAACAGGGGCCTGAATGGCCATGTGTCTAGCACTCTAGTGCTCGGTGCCACAGGTTTCGAGTTCGAGTCTCGGCGGTGCCATGAATGTTTGCAGTGGATCTGAATCCACTTTAAGTGGTAGGTCTAGGTCTCATATGATTGTAGAGTCACAGAGCCCAATCAGACTTCTCACCCGCATCATTCCCAAACTATAAAGGGGCAACTCAGCTCTAGGCTCAGTGATGTGGTGTGGTGTGAATTTACTACTGTGGTATAGTAGTAGTAGTAAATTCAGAAACACAATGAGCCGAAATATCAAATTATGCCATCTGATGTATGACATGAAACCGGGCATACATAAACATATATTATCTAACAGAATAAAACAATTGGTTACTATAAAATTACATTATTTCCATTATCTATAGATTCGTTTTTCTGCAAACAAATTTACAAATTATTTATCGACGCCTCAATTACAGGCTAAAAGTTTACATGAAAGTCTTCAGTTTGCTTTATCTACAGTTCGCTCAATGTAAAACGATCTACAAATGAAAGAAAAAAACTACTCGTTCTTTTAATATTTTTTTCCAACACTTCTTTTTCCACTTAGTAATAAGATAGCACCTTTTTCTTTCTTTTTTTTTTCATAAATGAAACATAAATCATCTGCTAATAAGTAAGTCTCACTTTAAAAAAAGAGAATTACTGTAAAAGATGCACAATGTCTGAAAGAAAAAAAAAGTAGATAATAAACACATAGAAGACAGTTAATTAGAACGTTCACCCTTTGAACTCTCTTGTCGCCTTAAAATATCTCTTGCAGACGTTGTCTTTCAACACTGGACATCCAACGTGGAGTCATTCACTCGTGGAAAAAAAGGCCCTAAGTCTAAGAAGATGAAAAGATGTAAATCTTCAGCAAGCTTGTCATGCCCTGTTTCTTATTGCAAGACAGCGACAGTATGTCGCTCCAGGAACTTCAGGCGTTCAAGCGTAAAACTCCCAAGTGTCCCTCTATTTTTTAAAAAAATGTTCATTCTTACATTAAAATTAAAGAAAAAAATGATGAATTGGTTTGGTTACTTATTATCTGTATGCTGCAGACGTGCTTTACATTGATATTTCAAACAATAATGAAATCAGTTGTTAATACTATGTTATTTAAAGGAATTGAATTTCTACGTGTTGCTTTTTTAGAACAATTAGATTCTTTTTATCTTTGATCATCAAAGTATGCGTCCTAGAAGATTTCCAAGCGTTCCATGTGAGATTCCAGAGAAGTATGTTTCTAAATATAAAATTAAATATAGTTATTCTTTTACTCGGGGCCTGAATAGACAAGTGTCTGACGCTCGGTGCCATAGATTTCGAGTTCCAGTCTCGGCGGTGTCATAGATGTCTGTAGTAACTCGGAATCCACTTTAAACCGTAGGTCCCATATGATCGTAGAGCTTTGTCTTGAGGTTTAGACAGTCTTCAGCTCTAGTGGTTTCCTCATTTAAAGTGAAGTTGCGCATTAACCTTAACCATGGAGATCGCCTGCGACGGGGTCCTTTGGACCTGGTGTAGGCTTTTTTGTACTAGAGGAATTAGTAACAACAACTCTTCTACTGGTCTATTTTCTTACGTTCAAAGATAATTTTCATTATAAATAACCAGAATGTGATGGCTGGGTGACTAGAGCTCGGTGCCACAGGAATCGCGTCCCAACGATGCCATGGATCCTTGTAGTGGTTCGGAATCCATTTTAAGCCGTAGATCCTGGTCTAATGTGACTGTAGAGCGTTAGGTGCAGGGCTCACAACCCTATCCCGTAAAAAGTCACCGCCACGCTGAATTAAGTCAGACTTCTACCAACAGGTGCTGCAACACAACAGAAGTTGCCCTCCCTTTCCTTCCTTTCATAAGACCCTTTACTTTGCCTTTCATATCCACTCATAAATAACTAACCTTCTTGGACTTAATTTAGTTATTGCTGTCTACCAAATGGGATAGAATGAAAATTAGAGCTGTAACAACACCATTATAAATAACTAACCTATCTGATTACTTTTTTGCTTCTTCTTTTGTTCACTAACATCAACTGAACAAAAGAAAACATGCGATATGAATATGCGGATATGAAAAGAACATTGATAATGCGCCGGAATCTTGAATAAAGAATGCTTCGGAGAAATTAGGAGTGGTAACCTCCATGGATAGCACTTCCTCTGGAGGCATTCTATGTGATTTTCAATGTTAAAAATTTTCCATTGCAGCCAATGACATTCTACTGTCTGTAAGTTGTGGAGTGGATCATTTAACTGAAGAAGAAGAACTAATAAGTATATCCACTCATGGAGGATTGAGATTTAAACATAAAGAATTATCTTTTCAAATCTTTTGGATTCCTATAAAGAAAGAACGCGTGTCAATATTTGAAAAAGCTTTGGACATTTAATTACACTTTTCAACGTCATATTTATGTAATTATAATTTTCTACCCTCACCACAATGAAATGCAAAAAGAGAGGAAATCTTCAATGTATTGAAGAAAATGAAAGTTTACCTTTCAAATATATGTCCAAACATTGAAGAAATCGCTTAGGACACTTCAGGCTCATGTTTATCATGAACACAAGAATAAAAAATGTAAGGTGCTTTTAATTATATTTCTGTAACATATTATTTAACTATTATAAAATATAAATTACATAACTATTATAATTAGTTATAGGATTTTAAATGCGCCCAGAACTTCAAAAATTTGTAAAACCACAACTCTACATAATTTTTATTTTGTTTGTATTAATTTTTAATTTATTTTACAAACAAACACTGTAAAGATTCTTTAAGAGATTAAAATAAAGAAAAGCCTTATTGATAATTCTTGAATAAAATAATTGATTTATTTAATTAACTTATTTTATTTAAGAAATCTTAAATCTTAATTTTATTTAAGAAATTTAAAGTATCAAACCTTTAATTCTGCACCAATATTTCTCTTAATAAATTTTGAAAAAAATTTATTATTTTTAATTAAATAAAAATTTTTTATTATCTGTAGCTGTGGCAACACCAATTTATATCTGTTAGTGTACTACAAATTATAAAAAGTTTATATACTTGTATGTCTGTATTTCTAAAAACTCAAAAACTAATGCACAAAAAATTTAACATACAAATTTTTTTTCATTTTTTATCTGGTGGGAATCCAAAAATTATTTAAAAATTGATTATTTTTAATTAAATCAAAGAATATTTTTATAACTGGCTACATGATAATTGATAATTGCTTGATATGATAATTTAATTTCATGACTTTGTTCTTTTCTGAAATCATTTTTTTCAAAGATTATCAAGTTTATATACGTTTATTTTTTCATTCTAAATTATTCTTGATTTTTAGATAAGGACACAGAATAATTTAACATGTCATAAAAGAATATTATTTTTGGATAATGTTCTACTATATGCATTCTAAGAAAATTCCGTTAAGAATATGTTCCTTAAATCATAATAAATAGAATTATGAAGAATAATTATATTTTTTGTACTTTTTTTTTGGTCCACTTTGCAAATTATTTGAATATAAAATGCCTTACAAATATTTTCCCACAGAAGTGCCATGTATGTAGATTTTTACATAAAAAGTTAATAAACATAACTATAAAAAATTTATTGCTTTAATTATCTTGAACATACCTACATCTAGCTTTCATCTGCATTTTGTTTCAACTACTTAGAATAAATTTGTTTTAAGTACAATAATACATAAAAAAATGAATATTACTCATAAAAAATGTGGGTAAGAAGATAAGTTTGATAAAAAATTTATCATCTACACTTGTTAAACAATTTTTTTAATACTTGACTGAATATCCACGAACTTTAAGAGCACCCCTTTATTCCTCTTGTTATAAATATAAAGAAAAGAATAAATATGAATGAATTTTAGGCTTATTTTATTCTTGCTTCCATAATTAAAAGAAATGAACTCTGAAAAATATGTTTTGTTTCTGAGTTATTTGAATTTCATTTTCAAACTCTGGTTAATTACCTTCCATTGGATCCGAATCTGTTGATTGAGAAGGCATTTTAACGATTTATTTACAACTGTAAAAGAGCCCTAATAGAACATAAATTTTTTACTAATTATTTAAAAATTTTCTTTTAGATGAGAATATGCATTTGTTGATTCATGGTGCCACCATTTGAACTTAACTACTGGCAGAGATGTTATATACTCACCTCGATCGCCATCTTTAACGAAATGGAATAAGTTCTGTTTTTAAACTTTCTTCTTTCTTCGTTATTATCCAAACCATTATGCAACCAGTAGCTCCAAGTATATTAATTGCATTTACTTTCATTATCAAATATAACACGTCAAAAACTTGTTTTCATGTGTTTTGCAGAGGAAATTCAAAAGTTTCCGATTCTTTATCTTAATGTAGTGTTTCTTCCTTATTATAATGTACTGCCTTTAAACTTGCATATATTCCATAACTTTCTTGCGAAAGTACTCTATCTCTTTGTGTAGCAGATAACTTGCATTTGTGTCTGTTTTTCGAACGATGATTCATTTAATTTCATGGCATAGCTTTACTGGCTTCAACTATTTAGATTTGTTGGTTATTTTTTATAATTTTGATGATAAAAAGCATTTGAATTTATAAACTATTTGATCACTTTTTAATAATATAACTTTTTCTTAATGCAAATTATTAATTAATTTGCGAATTTTTAACGATATATGCTTGGCTGATTTTTGAAATATAAATATTCAAATTAGAAAAAGTAACGCAAAATAAGTAAACGCATATTAAATATTCTAAGCAGACGATTTATTTTCATATGACAAGTTGAGTTGAAAAATTTAAAACGCCAAATAAATAAACGCAAATTAAATATTTTAAGCAAACGATTTATTTCATAAGACAAGTTGAGTTAAAAAAAAATATATTTAAACACTGTCGAAAATTAATATAAAGCAAAACAAATTTGAAACGAACGTAATCAAACATCTAAGGTAAATATTTTGTAACATTTATTTGGGATTAAAAATGTTCTTTTAAATTTTTTAAAATTTGAATAACTTTTATATCTGAAGTGATATAATTTATTGTTCATTTCAAATTGAAATCGTTTGAAAATTTGAGTTTCAATTTTTCCTTTGAATTATAACTAGATTCTCACACATGTGAAATGGCAATGTATATAACCCCTAGATGTTAATAAGTCAGTGGAATTTCATTTTGCAAAATTAAGATCAAGGTTATATTATTTTAACTGCTATTTATTAGAAATTATAAGTTAATTTATAATATAAGTTGTGTTTCATTATTTTTTTAAACTTGCATATATTCCATAACTTTCTTGTGAATGTATTTTTCTCTTGCAGCAGATTACTTGATTTGTGTCTACTTTTCGAATGATGATGGCTTTATTCTATGATATAGACTTGATGGTCTCACCAATTTAGATTTGATTATTCTTTTTTAACATTTTATGATTAAAAAGAACGTTTAATAATCTATTTGATTATTTTTTAATAGTATATAATGCAAATTATTAATTAATTTGCGAATTTTTAACGATTGATACTTGCCTGATTTTGAAATAGAAATATTTTAGATAATAGCTAAATACGTAAACGTTTTAATAAATTATTCGAAATTTATTAATAATTTGAAATGAATTTTTATTCGATGTATACTTAGCTGATCTTGGAATATTAATATTCAAATTATTCGAAAAAGAATTCGAATTGAAATGTATTCGAAACGTATTATTATTAAATATTCTAAGCAGACGATTTTATTTCATATGAAATTGTATTGGAAAAATGTTTTTAATTACGGTAGAAAATTAAAAAAATCAAACAAATTTGATACTAACTTAATTCATGTATAAAAAATTTTGTAAGATTTATTTGGGCTTTATAATTTTTTTTTAATTTTCTCCAAATTTTGAATAATTTTTTATCCGAAGTTATAAATTTTGATATATCTAAAGTGATTTAATTTAAAAGTTCTTTTCAAAAGAAAATAAATTATATATTTATCTTTTTGAAAATTTTTTAATTATTTCAATTTTTTTTTTCCTTGGAATTAGAACTAGAATCTCACATATGTGAAATAACAATGTATACAACCCTATATGTTAATAAGTCAGTGGAACTTCGCCTTGCAAAATAAGACCAAGGTCACATTATTTTAACTGCTATTTTTTAGAAAATATAAATTAATTTATGGTCTCGACTTCCCTGATCATCATATAAGGTAGTCTCACAATCCCAGAATTATAACAATATACTTCCTTCCTAGGAATTGTGTTTCCTTACTTTTTATTTTTATTTTTTATTCTGAGTTTCTTCCTTTTACCGCGTCTGCAACTTGTTCTTAATTAGTCACGGGGAAGTTTCTTGTAGCTTCTTCCGCAAAGCAAGAAAAAGAAGGAAAAAAAAAAAGACTTTTTGTTTGAGGAACTTTTAATCTGACATTGAAGGAGGATATTCGAAATAAACTCATTACGTCTACTTAAATAATTTTATGACGCATTCTTAAGACTCAGAGTGTGAGGTGAGGTCATAGAATAATTCATTTTTCGTTTTGCGACTGTGGATGTTTTTGCAATTATAGCATTATTACATTTATTGTTTGGAATTTAGTTTCAAGGAAAGTATGTAGAGTTTGTCTATTTTGTAATGGTATAAAATATTTTATCTTCGATTATCCTTGTAAATGTTAATTTTTCTCTAATGTTTTTTTTAATATTTATCTAAGTTTTATATATGTATATAATTTGATAACTAAAAAAAAATTTTTTTCTGCAATGTATGTAATTATCTATGTTCGAAAAATATCTAACAATTTTTATCTATCGATACAAATTATAAACATAGGGTAAAAAAAAAAAAGGTTCCCAGAAACTAAACAAAGAATGCAATTATAATATCCTACAAATAGCTTTATCGAGGTATACGTACCTTGGAATATTGTAAGATACATGTTTACATTTTTTATTACAAAATATTTTAACACTGTGCGGTTATATATATATATATATATATATATATATATATATAGAGAGAGAGAGAGAGAGAGAGAGAGAGAGAGAGAGAGAGATAATAGGGAGGGAAAGAAGTGACTATATATATATTTTGACTTGGATATATCCCTCTTGCAGGAGTGATTTGGGTTACAATTTATAAATTTATAAATATGGATCATAATAACTTGAGGGTATATATTCCTTAATAAAGCTCACTTCAGGATGTTATAATTGCATTTTTTACGAATTTTTTCTGAATTCCTAGAAGAACATTTTTGTTCGCTTGCATTCATAACTTTGTACATGTTTTCTTCTTTAATCTTTTTCTATAATGTATGCATCTATTGATGTTTGAATAATAAACGTGGAATAAAAAAAAGTGATCCAGGAAATAAACAAAGAATGCAATTATAATATAACCGCAAATAGCTGTATCGAGGATAACGTACCTCAGGATATTGTAATAGATACTTGTTTGCCTTTTTTATTATGCCGTATTTTAACACTATGCGGTTTTATTTATTTATTTTTCATTTTGCAATTATAGCACTATGGCATTAATTGTTTACTTTTGGATGAATTTATAATATTCTTTTTATAGTGAGGTGTAAAAGTGTTGGTTTTTAAAGGTATTTTCTAAAATTCACTATATATACATTCAATATATTTTATTATAAAATTGTTATAATTAAACAGCAAATTAACATTTGTTGCAACAAGACAACCACTTTTTACAACAAAATTCTCTACAATAAAAATTAAAATGGTGTCTCACGTCAGCTTTTTTTATTAGGTATTCGAGAAATATTAGGCACATTACAGAATTATGTAAATAAAAAACAACAACAAGAAATAGAAATAAAATGTCATTGCTATTGTATAATGTAACTTTGAAAGTTAATAAATATCGATATGAAATCTCTTAATTCAATAACTCATCATATGGTAATCAATAGAGGGCATGAAATCATTTTACTTTTGAAAGTGCTACGATTAACAAAGAGATGGCATCGAAATTTAAGAACTTTTTGCAGTATTTTACAAAAGTTTTCATACATATGAGTTTCTCGTTGTAATTCCAAGAAAAAAATACAGAAACAATTAAAAATTTGAAAAGGTTTCAACTCGGAAAAGAACATCGATCAATTTCTTTTATTGTAATTTGGTTTATTAGGTATATTTTTTAAATTTTGAAAAAAATTAAAAAATAATGTTTTTAAGCCTAGTAAACATCATCAAAATTTTTGGATAGGATTTAGACTAGTATTAAATTGATCAGCTTTAGATTAATTTTTGATCGTAATCGAGAAATATTTTTTACAATCACAATTTGGCGTGTTTAAAGAAATCGTTTATTTAGAATATTTACTCGTTTTTATGTATTTATTGATGACGTGTTTAAAAAATCGTTTATTTAGAATATTTAATCGTTTTTATATGTCTATTCATGGCGTGTTTAAAGAAACTTTTGTTTAGAATATTTAATCATTTTTACGTATTTATTGATGGCGTGTTTAAAGAAATCGTTTGTTCAGAATATTTATCGTTTTTATCTAGTGTTTATTGATCTAATAAATTATATTTTTGTCTCTGTTTCTTCTATCTTTTATACAATTCTCTAATGTACAAAATATTCTTTTGATTCTTAAACACTCTATATTAGTTTGTGTAAGAATATAAAGAATTTGCTACATTTGTACAAAATATCAAAAACCAGTATTCCAATTACTATATATACTCAATCTCCTTAATTTTTTTCTAGCTCACTGAATTACTATCGATATCAAAGAAATAAAGCCCATTGATGAAAAATAGGCCAAATCACAAAATAGGGGCCATATTTCTTGTATCGTTTGCAATTAATTGACTTCACTTACAATCGCAACCCGTTACTTGGCGTACTTTGGCGAAAAGATTTTTGATGCCAAATCCCAACATGCCCCCAATTCTGCGATTTTACCTACTTTTAAACTTGCCGGAAAAAATTAAATAAATTATTCTTCATTTAAAAAATTTACACATTGCAGAAATTGAAATTAAACATAGAAAATTTCGAAAATATTCTTTTAAAGATAATTTCCACCAATCCAATTTCAGAAAAAAGAGATATTTTACTGGCTTGAAATTTATTCGCTTATTTTTGAGCCATTTAATTTAAAAAAAAGTTTATTTTTTCATTTAAGAGTGATTGCATAGCTTTTTGTCCAACACAAGCGATATTAAATATTTTTACCAAATTGTTAAAAATAATACTCTGCATAAATAATTAAAAAAACTTTCTATTTTAACATAAAAAGTTTTTAATGTACATCATTACCAGAAAAATATTTATTTTTATATTTTACAATAATGAAAAATGTTTTTTGACTACGTTTACTTATATATAATGTAAAATGATAAATATTCATTGGGTTCGTTTCAAGTATTTATTTTTTCATTTTTATTATTATATTTGTGTCTTTTTCTAAATCTACAGAAACACTAAGTAATTTCAGCCTTTTCTTTACTTTTTTTTTTTTTTTTTTTTTTTTTTTTTTTGTTATGTGACAAAAGGATAGCCAGCGTCTTTGTTGCTTTTTTTTTATCAGTTTGATTGTAAGTGGGAATGACAGCCACTGAAGCAGTTCCACGGTAAAAAAAAAAAAAAAAAAAAACGATTGCTTTTTGACTTGAAACTACTTCACGTTCAATCTAGTTAGAGATGAATCTGAAATTATTTTAGTGACAGCTTTGCCATGGGAATTTCATTGCCTCTGTGATAAGTTGTGATTGTAATAAAATGTAGTGTAAATTTTGTCATAGATCAAATTCTTAAAAAGTTATTAAAATTAATTTAGGAAAATAAATACCTTACTTTTAAACATACGACTTAAAAATTCAAAATAAGAAACAAAGAGTAAATAACAGTGTAATTGTATAGAAAAAAAGGAAGGCATTTATACAACCATAGCACAGTAACCACACCACATTTGTACAATTATTTCAGAAAAGGAGATATTTTACTTGCTTGAAATTTATTCATTTAAATTCATATCGCCATTTACAAATATGAAAATAATTGCGATTTTTGTGCTATTTAATTTAACGAAATTTATTTTTTATTTTTATCGAATGTTTTGAAATAAAGCGTTTTATGTATTTTATAAAAATTTTAAATTTGTTTTATTATTATTACTATTTTTTTTTTTTTTTTTTACTGTATTGATGTATTTATATGTGTTTCTTAGAACAAGCCATTTACACTTGCTACAAGTGTATTGCGATAACAAAGCAATTATACAGCAATAGTAGATTAGCTATACTAAAATAACAAGAAGAAAAAAAAATAGAAAGAAATTGTATTTATATTCAATTCAAATGAGCTTAGGTTTTCTGTCACTATAAAAAGACATAAGAAAATTATTAGGAAAATATCACAATATTTAGAATAATGCCACAAAATCATTTTTCTGAATGCAAGTCTGCAATTCTCAATCACAACTGTGATTCTGCCACTGACATTTTATCACAGTGATTTTTCAATTATAATCGCCGTAGCTGTTATTGTGATGAAAAAAATTAGTTTCGCTCATCATCAGCGCGGGAACGCTGTCGGTGATATTTGATACCACAAAATTTCACTCACTTTCAAACGTAAAGGATATTGTAACAATTTATGACTAAGATGGCAAATAAAGCACGTTCGACAACGCGTTTTTCCCCCTCTTGACTAACATTTGTGGCTGCAAAGTGGAAAATAATGATGTATGTGTCATCAAAAATGCTGGTTCACATTGTGACTCGTTCATCTAAAAATAATAATAATAATAATCAGCAAAATTAAATGATTGAGGAATCGAATGTATCGAAATAAAACATTTTATATTTTTTAAAATTTTTAATTTGTGTTATTTTTATTTACTATATTGATGTATTTATACGTGTTTCTTCAGAATAGGTAATTTACACTTTCTGCAAAATACTAAAGTACGAAAAATTTACTGATGTAATAGTAAAGATATAAAGTTGATGATATTTTTAGTTGACGACAACGTAGGCAATATACACATAACAATAACAGGATATAGTTTTTATTTTGCTAAATGTTGCGTCCGCCTGCATATCCGTTAAGCAAAGTAGGAAACATTTGGCCAAATGTTCGTCTGCACCTGGGGTTGCAGTTTGAATTCGAAAAGCAAACTCTATTATCTCTCCGCACAAGCCAGCCTCTAAGGCCAGTAGTTCTCAAACTTTTGCAATCTGCACACATTTAAAAACCTGAAAATAATTGTTAGCGCCTCACAGTTTTATATCCAGATGGTCAACTATACAGACTACTTCTCATAGACGGCGGAATCTCAGAGGCTGCAATGGAAATTTTTCAACATTGAAAATCACACAGACGCTAGCGCTCCTAATAGACAACCATGGAAATTACCGTTCCTAGTCTCTCAGAAATCTTCTTCGGTGCATTATTGCTGTTTGGCGACTTTTCATGCTTGGTTCTCAAACCTTTTGATACCCCTGATCATTGAAAAACCTATAAATAATTGTAGATGCACTCATGCAAATTTCTGAGAAATAAACATCAGCTATTAAAACCTTACAGTTTTATATCCAGATGGTCCACAGACTACTTCTTACCAGATAGTCAACTCCACAGACTGTATGCATAGAGTACTTCTTACAGATGGAGAGATGTCAGAGGCTGAAATGGAAATTTTTTCAACATTGAAAATCACATAGGTACTAGTGCTCCCAATAGACAACCATGGAAGTGACTGCTCCTATTTTTGTCGGAAACCTTTTTCTGCACATTATTGCTATTTGGCGACTTTTTATGTGAAGAAAGAAGCAAAAAAGCTGCCAGAAAAGTTAGTTGTTTGCAATGAAAACTGTCTGAATGGGAAAACCAAAAAACAAGAAAAAATAACTATATTTATTTTTTTATTTGGACATCTCTGAAACATCTGGCCGCACTGGAGCTCTTTCAATCTTTCATAAGGTTAAAAATTCTTTGATGCAAAATAAAAAACCGACACCAATCTGATCGGTAATTCTGCTACTCCGAAGGCCAAAAACCAATTCGCATGTTTTCTGACCTGTTAGATTTGTGGTACTTCAAACTTTCGCATAATGTAGACGTTTATAGTTTGTTTCACATGCTACTAATGACATTTGTAGTTTGCAGACGTTTATAGTTAGTTTCGCATAATAGAGTAGATTTTTTATAATTTGTTTCGCTTAATAGTGTAGATGTTTGTAGTTTGTTTCGCATGCTAGTACTGACATTTTTATACATACCATATGCTACAATATGTACACTGTGATAGATCAGGGAATTTCAGGTCATTCGATATCCCATGGTGCCACTACAATTTGGAAGGAAGTAGAAAAACTCGTTCCACTTATATCTTCGAACATATAGAGGAACTTTCCGAACTTGTAGATTTAATATGGGGAAAACACTAACCAGAAAGGCTAGTTACTTGTAATCAAAGCTGTTTTTGAATGGGAAAACCGACAAGAAAAAGAATAACTATATTTATTTTTATAACTGAGCATATATTTCTCTGATATATCAGGGCGTACTAGGGCTCTTGCCATCTTTCGAAAGGTTGGAATTTCATTGAGGCAAAATTAAAAAATCGACACCAAGCTGAACGGTAATTCTCCTGAAAACCAGATATTCCGACCGGTTAGATGTCTGGTACTTCAAACTTTCGCATAGTGTAGACGTTTGTAATTTGATTCGCATGCTAATATAGACGTTCGTAGTTTGTTTCGCATGTTAGTGTAGACATTTGTAGTTTGTTTCGTATGCTACTATTGTAGTTTGTTTCTCATGCTAGTGTAGATGTTTGTAGTTTGTTTACAATGCAGACATTTTTACAATACACATATTACTGTGATGGATCAGGAAATTCAAATCACAGGTCACCGGATGTCCCTGGGTGCCACTTTTTGTGACAATTTGGAACGAAGGAGATTCACTCGTTCCTTTTATATTTTCGAACACGTAAAGAACTTTCCGACCTGTACATTTAATATGGCGTGAGTGAGAAAAAAAGTGAGATTCATATGAATAAAAATAATTCATATGAATTCATGATGATTCATCATATAAAAGATTCATAAGAATTCATATGAAAAAAATTCCTATGAACCTCAAAATAATTTCTTACAATTTTTAACCGTAATTTTAGGCAGAGAATAATTTAATAAATGTTCCTTCTTATGTTCCCTATTTAGTGAAATTAATCTCCGTGTTTCATCACCACTAATGATCTCATAATGAATTAATTATGTGAAAGGAAACCGGTAATGAGTTCTTAAGTTCCTGTGTCCTTACTTTCCTCAACCATGAGATTAGAATAGATTCTTTCTTTAATTGGTTTAGTGCGTGAATAACTAACAGTGAGAAAAAGCGGCGCCAAGAACTGCTGTATAAATGCAGTGGGAATTTCATATTAGAACGATGATGAAGAAAACTCTTAACTCCAATGGAAGAAACAAACCATAGATTAGTAATAAAATAGAACGCCTTATTCTTTTCCCAGATATGAAGGAATTTATTTATTTGTTATATTAAATGAATATAATATGTTTTAAAAAGCTATTTATTGAGCATATCCCATTTATTCTTTTCCCAGATATGAAAGAATTTATTTATTTGTTATTTTACATGAATATAATATGTTTTAAAAGCTATTTATTGAACATATCCCATTCATATATTATATAATTCAAAGCAGTAATTGGTGCTCATTTTTATTTTGGTCATTTTAAATTTGATAAAAAACTATAATACTCATCTATTGATTAAAAATCATTTTAACTAATTTATAAATTAGTTATAGGTTTGTAGTTAGGGATATGTAGCCTAACGGATGCTATTGTAGCTTGACGACATATTTTTTTCTATGTGTGTCTATCTGTTGGTTGAGAAATTTCTCGCCAATAATTGGCGAGAAAGGGAGGAAAAAGTCCTATCATGCAAACAATTTTTTAAAAAAGATGTTTTCTTTGTTTCAAACTCTAAATAAATGTAAATTTAATCTTTCTACGCATGTGTCGTTTTCTACTATTAATAAATAAAATTATTTTTGATATTTTGGAATTTTAAAGTAATTATGAATACTTCGAGTGACTGGCACTCGATGCCACAGGCCCGGGCTTTGAATCCCGGCAGTGGCATGGATGTCTGTAGTGATTCAGAATCCACTTTAAACCGTAGGTCCCCGCTTTGATGTGACTGTTGGCTGTAGGGCCGACAACCCGACTCCTTAAAAAAACATCTCAAGTTTCGAAAAAGAATAATTTATAGAAATTATGAAGTATTTTTTGTGAGGTAGAGTTTATCTGTAACAGTATATTTTTATTCAATAAATATGTGTATATTAATACAAAAAAAAAGAAAGAAAAGGGGAATATCCTTTTGAGGAAATAACTTATAAAAAAGAAACAGTGATGAAGGGCAAACTGTAGTACGAAAAGGAAAAGAGATGTTGACCTCAACATTCTATTTTCTTCCGAATAGGGATATACGTTCTCTATTTTATTATAACTAGCATATGGTCCAAACAAAAACATCTTCCATTTTTTTTTTTTTCCTATTAGAAAAGAAACCCTGAAAATTAGAAAATTCTTTATTCAATGTTTTCTAATTTATTGCAAAATTGAAGGTTTATCTGGTACCGATACATATAATTGTGAAGTATGAATACATATATTGAATTGATATGTATAGAATTGCTACTTGTTAAAAAAAGTATAAATAATGTAGTGGGGAAAAATAGAAGAAATGGTCTATACTTCTCCTACTGTTTTTCTACTTAATTGTACTCAGGAAAGGTTTGGGTTTTCAAAGTTTTGCAAACTTTAGTTATCTTATTTTCTGTTTCTAGACAGTATACTGTTTATTCAAGTCAAAACATACAATCGAAAAAAACAAAACGGAAAAGATGAATACTGTTATTGGCCGACGTTGCATTGATAAAGAGATGAACAAACGTTCTCTGATATAAAAAGAGATTTCATAATCGGATAAAAAAAAAATGAAACAGAAAGGAAAAAATATTTGAAATGATAATGAATGCACTGTTTCAGAATTTTATATTTTTTCAATAAAATATATTTAAAAATATTTATTGGGATGGTACAATTCGTTAAGAATTCGTAGCTAAATATCTTTTATCAATAATTTTTGAAAAACAATACAGATTTTAATCTTTTCAAATTGTTACCATCAGTGGCGCAACAGCCCTTCGGTGGGGCAGGGCCGTCTGCCTGCTGGCAGATTTCTAGATAGGAGATGTTTTTATTTCGTAGGGTTGTCAACACTTTGCTCTACAATACATATTAAACCGGGACCTACGGTTTAAAGTAGATTCAGAACCACTACAAACATCCATGGTACCGCCGACTCGAACCCGAAACCTGTGGCACCTTGCGCTAGTCATTCGGCCATTCAGGTCCTACAAATTGTTACTGACTTAATTAATTAGTTAAAAATTTCAAAGTTATTTAATCTTTACTGAAAAAAGTACAAGTTGTAAAAAAAAGGGTGTAATTTTTTTTATTAAATGGTGGCCATTAAATATTTACCTCTCACTTTTCTATAGTTTAAAAGATTAAAAAAAAAAAAAAAATAAGCTCCGTAGAAAAAAAAGGAAATTCTAAAATATAAAATAATAACAAATAACAAAGGGCATATCATTAATTTTTTATATGGTTATTATTTCAAAACTTTGTAAAACATTAAATAAAATATACTTTTTTAAATTTTATTTGCATGTAAAAATTGTTTACCAATATTTCTACAGAACAAATTTTTTATTTTCATTTTTCATGACAATATTTTAGAAAATCTATATATTTTATTTAGTGCGCAATGTTTCCAATTGATGGATTATTATTATTATTATTTCAGAATGCCAGTTGATTGATTTTAGTTACCTTAATCATAGAAGTTTATTTGCTATTCTATTAAATTGCACTTTAAATTTATTCAGAATTCATAACAGAATTCATATTTTCATTCTACTAAAAAGTTTTTGTTTATTCTATTATGATAATAATAATATTTCAATTTTCAAACATTCTTATAACTACTTTTATAAAGTCTAATGAATTATTTTTCTCTCAATTTAAAATCAAATTTGGCTAAGCCATTATTTATTAAATTATTATATTTCTTATAAATCACAAAATTATTAGTAAACTAAAAACAAAACAAAATTACTCTTTTCATCTCAAATGCCTCTTATACTTGTCTAACCATCATAGAAAAAAAGAAAGAATATTATTCTTTGTGGAAGCTTGTTGCCACTTAGATACAGATAAATATCCTCCACTCTCATCAAGCGTAAAAGAATTTCTAAATGGCCTGAAATGTCATGCTTCATAACCTCAAATTACGCAATGCACAGTGAATAATAATAGAAATAAAAGCCCTCTGATAAGAGAAGTGTAATCTAAGTACATATTTCGTTCGTGAGTAAAAGGACTTTTAGAAATATGAAAAGGAAAAAAAAAGAAAAATAATCGAAAAAAAGAATAAAAAGCTTTTCCTGCTCAATTTGAGAAGCGTGTTCTTAAATAGAAATCGTCTGCGGGTTTTTTTTTTTATTTTCGATTTCGAACAAAGAGCTCTTTAGGTCATTTATAATTGTCGCTTGTTTTTGACAGATTAGATAATTCTAAGAATAAAGTTATCAAATTTAGGCATCAGTTTTTGGGTAGCATGAAAGAGTCATTATTCCAATACTGATTGCGTCCATTAATTTTTAATATTTATAGTATCTTACATTTATATGCATGCGATATAAATGAATTCATTTAATTGTGTATATAAATAGCGAAATCGTTTGTTTACGTTCTGATATCTTCAATGTATTTGTCAAAACAGAATTTTTTTAAAATTATTATTTTAATCCTCTGAAGGAAATCTTAAATGATAACCAGTGTATTTTAAACAAACTGAAGCCTGGCAAAATAAATAATTCCAACATCAACTTTATTGGATCAGATTTTTGAATCAATATCATCTTTTTTTAAAAAAAAAAAAAGTTTTTATAAACACTAACATTGCTTTAAAAAAACAAATAAAATAGAGCATATTTTTAAAGACATATAACTTAAAATGCTTAAAGAAAATATTATATTTTCTCTCCTGATGATCATTTGGGTGAAAAAGATAAAAAATAAATAGCGGATTGTTTCTATATCGAGAATTAAGGTCTAACGGAGAGCTCAGGCTTCAATTTGCAATTTATTCTAGACACGTTTAACTATCTCTGAGAAATAATAGAACGTGAAAAGATCTGTAGATATAATTACGTTAGTCTTTTTTCCCCCTGAAGATATAATTACCCTAATTAAGTAAGTTATTAAATGATCAATTGAGGAGAGATTGTAAAATAATTTTAACATTTTTATTTTTATTTTCTAAGTTCTGATTGTTCAATCATTACTGATATTTTATGATGAAATGAATCAAATTAAAATAATGTTGTTATTAAAATATTGTTATATGTATCGGCTTATATGATACATATCATTAATTTGTACTTCACAATTATATATATGTATTCATAAATATCTCAGATATTTTTTTATTTATTTGGTTAAGTAAAAAATAGTTAAAATAAATAATAACCGACCCATAAACGTATGGGATGTTGTAAAAATTTAAATATAAAAATTTTTTTTCAAGGAAGAATATTTTTGAAAAGAAATCTGTAAATATTCTGAAAATCAACAAATTCTGAACGAAGATATTTAGTTTACGATACTAATTATAGAATGTAATGAAAGAACATATAACATCAATCTTAAAAATAATAATAAAATAACAAAAAATATAGAATTCCAAACGATGTTATATAAAAGCTCGTGAAAGAAATTCAAAGAAAAAAATTTCAGATTTAATGAAAATTTCTAAAATTCAAAGTGGCCCAGAACATGTAAAACCCACTTCCTCAAAACAATGCCCATATATTTTATGGGTAATAAATTAGAGCGCAATTAAATAAAATTACAAAATTTTTTATTAATTGTTTATTTATTTTTTATTAATTATAAAATTAGTATTATATTAGCATTATTATTATTATATTTTAATTATGTAAATAAATTTAATTATGTAATTTTAATTATGTATTATTTAATTATATAAATATTAATATTTATAATATTAATATTTTAATATAAATAATTCTTAAAATTTTTTCTAAAATTTATAAATTATCATTATTGAAAAAATTTTTAAATCAACTTTTTTTCAAAAGTGTGTTTCAATAACATTTTTAAAAATTAATTAAAAATTTAATTAATTAATTAAATTTAATCGTACATGATAATAACTTTACTGTGCTGATAATTCTAAAAATATAATACGTGAAAAATATAAGTTATTTCTCCTTTTTTTTCTCTCTCTTTACATTATTTACACTTTTTTTCATCACACAATTTAAATTATTTTAATATTATTGTAATTGTTTTGTATAAGGTTATAAAAATTTATTTTTCCTACAAATAGCTGAAGATTTTTTTAAATTTTACATATATAACTTTGATAACATAATATCATAGATATTTGAGCTGTAAAGAATCTCATCATTGTTAAAATACAACCCTTTTAACCCATTCATAAAACAACTGAAAGCTTTTCTTTAAATTCCATTTATTTACTTAATTTTTTATGATTCTCCTTGATTCTTTCCAATCATATTAAAACACATTATAATCTTCTTTAAAATGATAAATATATTTTAGTGTAAAGAAATCTCACTTTCTTTTTAGAAATCTTTTCGTGAGAAAATACGGATTGGAAAAAAAAAAAAATCCTGTGATATGAAATCCTGGTAAACGAATACTCTCTAACCGGCATTGTAGGCGGGGCTTTGATATGACATCACAGCAACTGACTGAGCCATCTTGTTTTCAAAAGGATATTTCGTCGTAGACCGTCATAATTCGCAATTGTGGTCGGTACGGTTAACATGTAATTATCCGACTATCGGCTAATGTTTGTAAATGATTTAGAATATTTTTTGGGACAGCAGTGTTAATTTAATTTCTGTTTGTGTATTGAAGAAAAAAATATCGAAACCACCTGAACCGATTTTCGTTTTGTAAACATCTGCTTTACGGTAACGGTCATTCTCTGTTTTGTCTTTTTTAAACGGACATTTATTGTTACCGATAAAATTTTATAGCTTAATGTAATCAATTATTTGTTGCTATTTGTTTTTTTATTTTATATTTATGATTAAATGTGCTAGTTGTCAAATAAAATGACTGTATCAATATCAACAAAACATTAGTGAAAGCGTAGCATAACATAACATAACCGGTTAATATATTTAATTCAATTATTAATTCATAATAACTCTTTGCATGGAATTGCATTTATTTTTTGTTAACAGTAAAATTAAACTGATAATTATTTAAGTAAATTTCTGTCGGTCAAATATTCTTTGTAATCTATGTGCTTTTACATTTTATTTTGCCGCCTTATTTTACAATTCATTTAAATTATTTTTCTGTTATCTCGTTTAATATGGAAAAGTGTATTTTTGGGACACTTCAACACGTATCATATCAATGAAAAACGTAACATTTGAAAAAATATTATAGTAAGGTTTATTACCAAAATTTTTAACTTAGGTAGTCATATTTAGTGACATTGATTAATTTTAAATAATTTTGTCAGTATTAATAAAATTGTTAATGTGAAATAAAACAAAAGTGTTGTATTTCTCAAAGCTGGGGGTAATGATTTTGAATTAGATATATATCTATTTTTCTTGTATTATAAATTTCTATAATTAATTTTTTTTTTTATCTACATAATTCTCAAATTGAATTATGTATAAATAATTATCGTTTATATTAAAAAAGACTCATGTTTAAAAAAATATTAAGAAATGATGTTAAAACATTGTTTACCCGTATTTGTTTATTAATTTTTTTTTTTTTTAAATTTAGAATATGGAACGAAATGCTTGTTTAGAGCTTGCTCTAGAAGGGGAACGTTTGTGTAAAAATGGTGATTTTAGTGGAGGTGTTGCCTTTTTTGAAGCAGCTATAAGAGTTGGAACCGATGATTTGAAAACTCTTAGTGCCATATACAGCCAGCTTGGAAATGCATATTTTTATCTTGGTGATTATACAAAAGCTATGGATTACCATAGATGTGATCTTACAGTTGCTAGGTAAGCTGTAATTTGAATAATTATTACTTCCTCTGATATTTAGGTTAATTTTTATACCTTATTACTAATTTTATTTTATTGAAATTTTTTACCTCTTTTTTGTTTTTATTTTTATTGGATGTACAATAATTGGGAATGCATAGTTTCTAAACTAATAAACATAAATGTGCTTTAACACATTGAAGGTTAGTTAACAAATTATATTCATTGAATGATTTTTAACTATATGTTTTATATTAATAAATTAAAATTTTGTTTCTTATTGAATAATGTTTATTAATACTGCAAAACCTTTTTATTATTAACTTTGTGCTTAGAAATATTTTAATTTATCAACTTGTGAATCATTTTCATTTAAATGACAGTTGTATAAATATTAATGTAAAGTGAAATATTCTGTAAATAAATTATGATTTCTGATTATTACAAATGTTATTATTTAAAGTTTATAACATCACTAATAATGAATTTTTCTCAGTATTAAGAAGTTGGTTCTCAGCTTTTTTAAAAAATTTTTTATCTTCTTTACAGTTAAATTCTCATTAAAATTTTACAAGTTTCGTATCATCTTATTAAATCAAAAAATTTCTATAATAATTATATAATTTGGCAATCTGGTGTAGATTTAAAATTATATGCAAAGATTATAAATTAAATGGAGAAAAAAATATTCTTTAAATTTTATTTTTCATGTATTTATTTTATAATTCTTACATTCACAAATTTGATTTTTTTTTATTTAAAAATCTTTTCCTTTGATGTTTGAATTTTCTTTTCACTTTTTAGAGCTATGAATGATGAACTGGGTGAAGGAAAAGCCAGTGGAAATCTTGGTAATACATTAAAAGTAATGGGAAAATTTGATGAAGCTGTGACATGTTGTGAAAGGCATCTAAATATATCTAAAAAATTACAAGACAAAGTAAGTTAAATTAGTAAGCAAAATAATATGTTCTGTTCTTAATTGATTATAAGAAAATGTTTTATTGAAAATCTATCATTTCTACACTTGTTTATTTTACTGTTTCTTATATAAAAGTGATATAAGTGACAAAGTTAGTGTTTTGCCTATATATTTAGTTCAAAGGTTTTAAATTTTTGATTTTTTCCATAGTGAAATGTTACATACTTTGAGATAAATAATAATGCTTGATTTTTAATAACACAATAATAAAAATTATTTTTGTTTTATATTTAAAAATTGTGTGGGCTGATAAACTAATATTAAATTATTTTTAATAATAATTAATCAAAATGTTTTGTGTTAATATGTAAAAGAGATAGTTAGCATAGTGTTAGATATTCGTCAATGTGTAAAAGTATATTAAGACATAATTTGTTATTTTTTCTTTCTAACTGATTCCAATTCTTATTTTAAACATAGAAGGGAATTTTTTTTTTTTTTTTTTTTTTTTTTTTTTGCTTAAAAATTTATATATAAAAAGAAATTTCATTAATACAATTATTACAAAAGTTATTTCTTCTTTTAAAAACAAGTTTTGATGTTAATTCTATTGCAAGTAAAAACAAGATCTTTATTGTATAACAAAAGAATAATGTTTATCAAATGAAAATAAATCCTTACTGCTTTTATTTTTTTTCATAACTTTTTCAAATACATATTTTTAGAAATCTGATTTTATTATTGAAAGTTATTCATTAACAAATATTTCTTGTATCAGAACTGAGATAATAGTAGCAAATACAATATTTTCCTTTATTTTTGTATGTATGTTACCATTGTAAAAAAAAAAAGATATTTTTCAAGTTAAGCATTAAATTTTTGTTTTATTAAATAAATCTAAAAATTGTAAAAAAAAAAAAAATTCTAACTGAAAGGTAGAAAGATTTTGTTTATAATTGTTTTTTAGTTTTCTAATTCAGTCATAAGTTTAAAAAATATTACTTTTATATATAATTGTACATAATTTATTTTAGTTTGTAATTCAGTCGTAAATAAAAAAATATATATAATATAGGTTGGTGAAGGCCGAGCCTTATACAACCTGGGAAACGTTTATCATGCCAAAGGCAAGCGATTTGCATGCTTAGGTCACCAGGACCCTGGTGAATTTCCTGAAGAAGTTAAAGAATGCTTACAGAAAGCAGTTGTAAATTATGAGTAAGTATATAACTATTTTCCTTCTATAGCATAGAAAGTTTTCTGTTTATCTAATTTGAGCTTTCATTTATTATTGATTTTAAAAACCTAAAGTTTAATCTTGCCATTTAAATTATTGTAAAAATATTGTTAAGAATTTAAAATAATTTTGAAAAGTTTTTAATAAATTTAAAATTAAGAGTTCTATTGGTAATTTTTAAATATTTGGCTTTTAAATTATGTAAACTTTTAGTAGGATAAGTTTCTACTGGTCTTGATATTTAGATTTTTTTTTCAACTTAGTACTTGTTAAATTTGAAGGGGGAAAAAACATTCATATAATAAACCACCTTTAAAATTTTATATTTTTATTTTACCTTTTAATTTCTCCTTTTAAATTTGATCGTATATATGCATTTTTAAAGTCAATATTTGTTGCATCAGTTAGGTTAATGACTTAATTTACATTTGTCTATAAAATTAATTTATTGTGTGTAATTGGGTATTAAGTTATTAAACTTCTTCAACATATTATTTTAATAATGACAGATGTAGACCATTGCGAATAACTCTTTAGTTTTAAAATTTTATCTTGTGTATTATATGAGTTGTAATATCCTGCCTATAATCTGCAGATTATTGGTTAAAAAAATTTTTAATTTCTTAGTATAGATAAGTTGCTATGTATAATCTTTAGTAATTTTCTTGGAAGTATTGATAAAAATTAATTCCTGTTGCAACACTCTTGAACATGCCTGCATCTAATAATAATATATGAAACTTATAAAAGTCCAACCACTGATTGTTAGAAACTAAATTAATTTAATTATTGAAAATTAATATTTTTATTGTAATTAAAATCTCTCTAAATTATATATCTTCCCTTTGACACCTCTTTGCCAATTTTTGAACAGTTATCAAACTATAGTGAGAAACACAAACTGTAGATAAAAAGAGAAAACTGCAAGTGATAGAAAATAGTAATATTTTTTTTACAATTAGATAAGGAATAACCACCAATGAAGAGATAAAAACGAAATACTGAATAAAATATTAAAATGCTTTCTAGAAATTATTTCTTATTTGTACTTGTATAAATGATTACTGTTAAATAATTTTTCTTTTTTTTTTGTCTCTAACATGCATATGGCTATCATTTTTAGTTATTTAAGCAATTTTTAATGTGTCATTTGTTAATTCTTTACATTATTCTAAACAGCTTTTTTGACATCTCAATCTTGGATTAAAAAATATAACTTTTGGTAAGAGCTATCCCAAAGAAAATAAGAACAGGCACAAATCATTTGCTGATTATATTTGTGGCACCAAAAATTAGAATGCAGATTATAAATTGTAGACACTAAATTATGCTGATTTGTATTAATGTTTACATGATTTTTAATAATTTAAAATATGTTAATTCAATAATTATACAAATTAATCATAGTGCAATTTTTTAAGATGCATGAGCAAATCATAGTTACTTTTAAACTTACTTAACTTTTAATGTAGTAAGCTGAAATTGATATGACATATAAAATTTTTAACATAAACTAATCTTGAAGTAAACTAAAATAATATTTGCTGTTTTTTCTTGTTAATAGTCAGAGCTTAAAAATTATGATGGAATTGGGAGACAGGAGTGCACAAGGAAGAGCCTGTGGAAATTTAGGCAATACCCATTATCTTCTGGGGAACTTCAATGAAGCTATTACTTATCATAATGAGGTATTAATATTTATTATTAGTTTTTGTTTATTAAGCTTTTTATATATATGAGTATAATTTTTCCATTTTATAAATGGTTAACTTTTATAGTTTGAACATTAAATTTGTTCATTAACTACCTATGTCTTGTAAAGTTAAATATTTATGTTCAAATTATAAATTATTATATATAATTATTATTTTTATAAGTCTTATATATGCTATTGATGCATACTATAAAATTGATAAATGCTAATTCATGATATCAATTTTTTTCTTAATTATATTTATTAAATTTCTAGAGGCTGAAAATTGCAAAAGAATTCAAAGATTCAGCTGCTGAAAGAAGAGCTCATAATAATTTAGGGAAAATGCTCACATATTTTTAGGGGAATTTGAAATTGCTGCTGAACATTACAAGTATGATTTTATTTTCTCATCTTTAAAAAAAAAAAAAAAAAAATAGCTAGATTTATAATTTTAATTAAGAATATTTAATTCACTTATACTTAATCTAAAATAAGTTGTTTTGACTTACAGACATTCAAAAGTAATAGTTTATATTGAGAGAAACGTGCAAAATTAGTTATAAGTTTGAGGGTGGTGGTGGAAAGAGTCAAGCATTTTGAAGGAATCGGGAGTTAGTTTAAATTCAACTTCTTAAAAATATTTTTTTTTCTAAAATTTTATTAATGTTAAAGAAGCAATTCAATTGTATCCAGTAAAAAAGAAAATTTTGCCAGCAGGAAAAAATAGATTTAACAATAAACCATGCAAGTGTTGAGAAATTTTTCTCAGCACTAAGGCTTATAAAAAGCTATCTTGGATCAGCAATAAAAGATCTTGTAGGAGCTATTCTATTATTAAGAAAAAGTACAATTTAATATATTGTATCTTTGTACTTAAATGAACAATTTTCTTTTGCTTGTTTTCAGCTATTTTGCATAACACTTTGGTATCTGTTAATAGGATACTGTTATTTTTATAAGGTATGCATATTTTATGTAAGCAAATTTTGAATACAAAGTTTCTTTTGAGTTAATACAAATACTACACTTTTAATAATTGTAATAAATACATTGTTATGAAAAAAAAAACTTTTTATCAATATGAATTTAATAAAAATTATTGAATTTATTTCATAAATTCTTCTGCATACCTTTTGCTGCAATTTTTCATAACTAATTTGTGTGATTTTCTCAGTATAAATCATTACTAAGCTATATATCAATAGCTTGGGCACTTTGTAGATATATATATGAGGTCTGTTCAAAAGAAACCAAACTTCTAAAATAAATTGGTAATTCTTCATTGGACTTGTTTCCTTCAAAATACTTTCTTTTTTTTATATATATAACTTTCATTGCTGGAGTGTCCCTTGGATATCATTTTGTGGGATTGCATGCATCTTCTTGAATCTGTTCTGTTGTTTCAAATCAATTCTAGGGCAAATTGAGTTGTTTGAGAATTCCAATCATCTCGCATCTGACCAAAAATTCATGGTTATGGGGACAATGAATGTGCAAGTGTTACCATGATGTTTCCATCATACCAACTCAAATTAATTTTTATCCTTTTGATTTCTGCTGTCACTACTTGTTTTACTGATGTTAAATCCAGAAGAATTCAAAACAATATTATAGAATCCATTCTTTTCTTTTTTTTTTCTAATCTATCACTACAGTTTTCTTGGCAGCTAACTGCAGGAAATTATTTCAAAATCTCATGATACAAAGTGCTTATCCATAAAATCATGGGGAGTGGGTCCATGACTTTCTTATTTATATATTTAATTTCTTTCACTGTCTTTTTTTATATATGTTTATTTGTAATTTTTTTCATGAGCAATGCATAATATTTATTCATGTTTTCTTTGAAAAGTAGCTACGATTCAGTTTTACACAAAAGGAAATTAAAGTTTTTAAACAGATCATTATTCAGATATTAAATTGAAAATGGCAGAAGTTGTAATAATGTATATGTTTTTAAATTATATAATTTTATGGGTAACCTGTATATTAGCTCAGCTGTTTATATTATATTTTAATTTTGTTTTTATACTAGAAATTAAAAATCTTTATTTTTCCTTCATTATTCTTGTTTATGCTGACTTAATTTAAAAAAAAAAAGATTTGAACTTTTGAAGCCTTTAACTTTAGATACAGAGACACAAACAGTAACAAATAGTTCTTTCAATAGTGAAAATGTTATTGAATACAATGAAAAATACATGGTTTTAGACTATTTTGCTATTTTTAAATCATATAACTGCTTTATCATTATAAATGCTTAACCTCTTATCTTATGAACTACCAAGCTTTAAAAAGAACACTTCTATCAAGTCATTAATGGAATACAATGATAAATGCATGATTTTAGACTCTCCAATTTTAAATTCCTTATATTAAATTTTTGCTCGATTTTTGAAAAGTTTTATATGATCTACATAATTTTTAAAGTATTTTAACATTTTATGCCTTGCTCCTTTTCTGCTTATTTTGCCTTTTATCAGTAGAACATTATTCTTGTGAGTATAAAAAATTGTTTGGTGCAACTTGGCCAAATCTGGCCCTTGTGTCATAAAACATTAACTAATTGATCTTCTATCATGCTGCTTCTTTATTTTTTAACACCATTGGTATTCATTAATTTTTGAACTTGTTTATTGAAAACTCGTTATAAATGAGCCTTGCCAATAAAAAAGATGGTTAACAAACATCTCATTCTTATTAAATCATTTTTGATTTCTTTTTGGTCTTTTGTGAAGATGCTCATCTCACTATGCCTTTTTTTTTTTAATGTCATATCTGCAAACTCATGTTTCATCGTCTGTTATTACATGGTTTAGAAAGTTTTGATTAATGTTTGAACTATCTAAACTTTTGATTGGTTGCAACATAATAAAAACATCTCCAATGTTTCAGTAAAGTATTTTGATAGTTTCATTCAAAGCTTCACACAAACTCATTGTGCTTCAAGGTTCATTTTTGAGATGTAAGTAATCAAAAATACTAGTTCATTTAACCTCTTATATTATAGTTACAAAATGATTTGTTGTTCTGAACAGGGTTTATCACTTAAATTACAAAGTTCAATTTCTTTTTGGCACACCTTATATATACACAAGTTTTAAATAAAATTTTGTTGTTGGTTTTAAATATTTGAAACTTTTGATAAAATATAATATAGCACCTTAAAATAATAAGATATTAATTTTAGTTACTTAAATAATCATTTTAAAACATTAACATTCTTAATTTCCTATTCCTGAGTATATTTTCTTTGTTCTAAGATTTATTTGAATTACAAGAATTCAGAATTATTTCTTTTAAAAACTTTTTATACATACATATTAATTTGTATTAGTATTACAAAATGTATTTTTATATAGGGATTGAAAAAGCATTATGTAATGCATGATTTTTTTTAATTGGTTAAAAAATATTAACTTTGAGATGTTTCAGTAATGTTACATATTTTGTTATTTTTGTATATTAATGACAATGTGCATCTTTTAAATATCCATTTGTTCAGTGATTAATAATGTAGAATTTTTATAGGAAAACCTTAGCTTTGGCCATTGAATTGCGTGACAAAGCTGTTGAAGCTCAGGCCTATTACAGTTTGGGGAACACATACACACTTTTACATGACTATCCCACTGCCATTGAATATCACCTGCGACACTTAAAAATTGCTCAAGAACTTAAAGACAGAATTGGTGAAGGAAGAGCTTATTGGAGTTTAGGCAATGCGCATTCCGCTATTGGAAACCATGAACAGGCTTTGCATTTCGCTAACAGACACCTGGAAGTCTCTCAAGAGGTATTATTAATCAATGCTATTTATTTTTATGCTAGTTTAAAAACATTTTTGGAAAATATATTTCCTTTTCCTAAATATAATTTTATTACTATTGCTAATTTGATAAATTTATACAGAAAGTTTGTTATGCAGATTTTTTTTTGTAATGTTTTTATAAAGCAAAAATCATTTCTTCCTTATATTCTAAATTGTAATAGCGAAGTCTTGTCTTATTAGTAATCAAAAATATCATTTTCTTTATCCTCGTAAGTATTTAAACCATCCTTCGTTGGAAATACTCATTTAAAATAAATATAAATAAATTCATTACTTAAACATATTTATTTAATGCTATGGATCTCGGCAAACTTCTTTTTACTCAGCATAAAGAAATTATTTTAATTATTCTTATAGCATTTTAATGATGTAAAAAAAGAATTAGAATCAGTCTATAATGATAAACAGACTTTCTATAAATTAATGGATTTTGTTTATTGCAATGGAAGGGGGATTGGGAATGCAAAACAGCAGCATTTGTTCAATGCACTCATGCATATTTAACGGAATTTTGTAGTCTGATTCGTTACTCAATGAGCTGCATATTAAAAAATATAAAAAAAACAATAAATGTTATGAAACAGTCTCTTGATATCATTACATATAGTTTTCTTTGTATATTTGCCAACAATTGTGTATAATGATCTTATTTGATTTTCAAAAGTATCATTACTGTTTACTATATAAATAATGAATACTTACCTTGAAATTGAATGCCATCTAAATATTGTATTAACTATAAAGAGAAATTATTTAACATAATTTAGCAAAGTGCTGAAAAACTTAAAAGCATGTTTTTAGCATATCTTTTATAATAATCTATTCATCATTTAAATACAATTTAGAACTTAATTGACATTCTGTTATATTTGATATAAATGTTTTTATATTTTAAACATCAGAAAAATATTGTTTATTTTGAAAAAGACTTAATGAATTGGCACTGCAAATATAGTAAATTGAACTTTTATAATGCTATATTTTGTCAATGATATATCTTATTTGTCTCATAATTGGTTGGCATCATTTAAAACAGTTTGTCAGTATAAACTGTAGAAGACACATAGAAAACTGAAATCAAGTACTGTTTAAAAAAGCAAGGAATATCCTAAGGTTTATTATATTTTACTCTCTTTAAATTATGAAATTATTTGGAAATGAAACAAATACTTAAATATAGCAGATATGTTTCTTATGAATTTTGTGTAGAAATCTAAATTTGATAGATTTTATGTTGATAAGAATTCAACATTACAACAAAAATTTGAACAGATGGTGGTTGTTAAATCTATAAATCGAATGCCCATAAATAAAAAGCTAAAATTATTTATGCTATAAAATTTGTTATCTGGCACATGCTTATTACATTTATTGTTAAATTGAATTATTTTAAAATTTATTGAGTATAATTATTATTAGTATTACAACATATTTTGAAGAAGAAAAAAATTAATCTCTATAAGAAACAATGGAATTTGACAGTTGTGTTTTTAATGCTGATAACATGTTATTTAATTGTTGCATACATCTTGAAAATAAAATTTAGGTGCTTTGCATGGAATAGTCAACACTAGCACATGGTTGGAGTCTGTGTTGCCAGATTCATGAAAATTATAATTTGTTTAAAATAAGTAGTTTTTTTTTTTTTTTTTTTACTACTAAACATGTTTGATTGAAAACTTTTTTAAACTAAAGCAATTTGACAGTAAAAGTTTTTATTAAAATTTTTATATCAGAGAATGCATGTTTTTAAGTTTAGATTATTTTTTTAAAGTTTAACTGTAATTTTCACTGTTTACTTTAAAAAACAGGTTGCTGTTCAAGATACCTTATCAAATTCATGAGTCAAGTTCTCATGTTGTATAAGTTTCTAATATATGTACTATTTTTTTCATACTGCTTTGACTAAGTAGAAATTAAACCACAAAAAAACAAATTATAGCTGCAGATAAATTCAACTTAAGTAAGAATATTTGGGTATGTAATTATAAATTAGCCTTCAATGATTCATTAATAAAAGAATTTTAAAATGAGAAATGAATAAGAATCTTGTTTCTTTTTTGTTGTAGAAACATTGTATCTAAATAATTAAAATTTAAGAATTGATAAGAAAAACCATTCATGTAATTCCTAATTATATTCATAGATTATATGCATGACTTTGAATTAAAGCCAATCAGGCTATAATAATTAATTTTCAGCAAATTTATTTTTAAACCAATCATTTATAATAACAATTTATGTAACCTATTGTAGTATATTTCAGAGATAAAAAGCAGTAATTAAATTAAAGAACTACACCAATTTAATAATAAAAAAGTTACTTGGGATATGCTCTTTAATTTATGAAAGCTGAAAACTATGACTATCAACTAAAAAGATAATTTTATAAAATAAAATAAACATTAAAAATAATTCTTGTATTTATCTTTAGGATATGAAATTTAAAATAACAAATGAATTCTGTTTTTCTATTTTAACCTATTCTTATCTGATTTGATATTGATTTTTAACCTATTCTTATCTGATATGTATTGATTTTATTATTCATTCATATATTGATTTTATTATTGATTCTATTATCTGATTTGATATTGATTTTAACCTATTCTTATCTTAGAGATGCTTTACATACTAATCACAACTACAGTAACCTGTCTTTAATCTAACATTTGACTGTTAAGTACATTTTGAGGCTTTGCTTTTGTGTTTTATTTTATATGGATTTGGCCAATGCAGATCCTGACTGTGAGACAATGCTGCTTTCATTGTCGTCTAGTGTTCATCGCAATTGTCAGTTTTGGTTTTGTAAAATGTTTGTTTAATATGTATATGTTTGAATTATTATCTAAAGCAGGGGTCTCCAAACTACGGCCCAAGGACAGAATTTTAATTTGCCAGTCGAGGCAAATTAAAAGAAATATATATTTATACATTATATATCCATCTCCTTTTCTACTTTGATTAAATATTTTTTTTTTCTTCCTTTTTCAAAGGATTGATGATCTTTTACTTTCTCTATTTTTGTTCTACAAAACCTAAATCGACGGAAATAGCAAGCACAGACTACTTTTAATCGGAAAGGATTTTCAAGTTGAATTAATTGAGTTACATTCTAACAATCATCTGAAGCAGTTGTTTCTAAATATGACAAAGTTAGAGTTTTACAAATCAATATCGAAAGTAGGTTTCCCAAATTCAATATCTCACGGCCACAAAATCAGTGCTGTGTTTGCTTCATCCTATATATGTGTACAAGTGTTTTCAACTATGAATCTTGGAAAGAATTATTTCAGAAGTAGACTGACAGATGAGCATTTATGATTCCTTATAGTGAGGTTCTCACTTCGATTCTAACTATAAGGAACTTTTAAAAATGAAATCTCGATTTCATTCTGCTCATTAACATATTTAAATTGTAATACTTGTATATTGTGTTTAAAATTTTAGCAAAATTTTTCTTGGCCCTTACCGAAAAGTTTGGAGACCCCTGATCTAAAATATTTTATCTTAGATACTACCCCCTTCCCCATTGACACTTAATAATCCAACCCTGATGTGGTCCCGAACATACCAAATTAAAAGAAGCAACTGTTGTTATTAAAAACAGTTAATACAAATAATTGATAGGCTATGTTTATCCTTCTTGGTTAATAACTACATAGTATGATATCTAATATAGAAGAAATAAATTTACTTTTGCTAGCATTTGTTTCTCAATTGAAAGTAATACCATAACATGAAATTGCATAAAAGTTCGCAGTGTTACCATTAAGAGCAGCTTTTTGTGTGTGCGTGTTTTCTCATGATAGGTTGAAATAATTGTTTGAATTTAACCTTTAAGTGTATTATCATTATGTTTAAATTTAATTATTGAAAATTTTATGTTATTTGCATAGATTGGTGATCATTCCGGAGAGGTGACTGCCAAGCATTGCATATCAGATTTGCAAAAGGTGTTGGATATCCAAGAAGTTTCTTCAGTTTCATCTAATAAGAGTTTGAGCCCTTCGAGTAAGTGTCTTGGAGCTATTCTATAAATTTCCCAAGATAAGTTGACTAAATTAACAAAATGAATTACTAAATTATAATTATCATGTTTTTATAGTATTAAATTTAAATATTTTTCAGTTGGTGTTTGTTCACATCTTAGATTGATGCTAAATTTATTAGCATGGTTAATTAGTATTTGAACTGTGAAACAAAGATAAATGTTAAATGGAGTTTTTAATTCACCAGGGAACTCAATTATTAATTTAATATATAAATCAATATATTAGGAAAATGTTTCTTAAATATTTTGCTAATGTTTGGATATGTAATTTATTCATTTGGAAAATAAGGAAAAAAGATTGTATGACACATAACATGAACATAAATGAATATTTTTAGCCATAGCCAAGTTTCTAAAGTCAAATTTCCAGTATAAAAAATAATTTTTGCATCAGTAATAAATTAGTAGCTCTTTTTTTTATACTTTGTAGATTCCAGTAGCAGATTGCGCCGTATCAGTATGGAACACATGGATTTGCTTAAATTAACTCCAGATGCTAAAGTTGCAAAGGTGTGTATCGCTGCTTTTTGTGTCTATTGTTTTAATAAAATAACATACATAATTTATAATAAAAAGTATGTAATTACAATTTTATAATTATATAATTGCTCTAATGTTATGTTATAATATAATAGCTATGATGTCTTTAATATTAACTAATTAGTGTGTAACTTTTCCAGAATGTGTCAGTTGAAAAAGAAAATAAAAAGCTTAGTCCTGTAATTGAAAAGAATCAATCACAGGCTGTAGTGGAGAAATCGGAGAGTAGCACTAAAAATGTCGCAGAAAATCAAACACTTGTAAGAAAAGAATCACAAGTACAGGTAAGTACTTCAACTCATTGTTACTATTTTTTTTTTTTTTTTTTTTTTTTTTTTTTTTTCTGTAGTAAAATAAATATTTAAGTATTTAAAGTTTTCAATATTTCTGTTCCATTTGAAAAAAGTGCACCAAAATTATAAATACTATCTATAACTTTTAATAAAACTTATTGATATCAATAACTATTATTTATGAATAATAGACAGTAATAAGTATTTTTGACATTATTAATTAATGTTAATCTTTATCATCATATTAGTAATACAATTAAAGAAAATAAAAACAAGCTTTTTGTTGGCATGTTTTAATAATTTACAGGAGGAAATAAATTTAATTTTAGAAAACTAACTAAAACATATATATTCAAAGCTAACTTTTTTTTTGTTATTTATAAAGTGTACTTTTCTCCTTTGGAAATTTTTTTTTTTTTTTTTTTTTTTTAATTAAACAAAGAAACTTTCCTAGAAAAGTCCTTTGCATTAATTCTCTCGTCTTAATGCATAGTTGTAAAAATGAATTTCTTTTTACATAGGAATTAGAGAACTCAATGGACGAAGAATCTTTCTTTGATCTCCTAACCAGATTTCAAAGTAAAAGAATGGATGATCAGAGATGCTCTCTTGTTGTTTTATCAGAAAATAAAGAAAACAATCAATTATTGGGAAATTGCCAAAATAATTTTCAACCTTCCACTAGTCAAAATAATAAGGCAGCTAATGTTGATAAAGGTAAGTATCATTAACTACCGTTTATTAATTACAATTTGCTATTTTTTCAAAAAATGCATTTTTAGTGTTGCTTTTTAATTATATTCCTAATTGTAAATTACTCTTAAGGTTAAAATTGTAATTATTTCAAAATTTGAGGATTAATTCTGGATTTTGAAATAAATGTGTATGTGTGTGCGTGGGGAGTGGTTAGGCAACAAATTATTTACCTCTCTAATAATTATTTCAATTTATGATTTTAATGTCTTTAAAATAAATTCAATGCATGTGATAACTTATTAAATGGTATTGAAAAAATAAACTCGAACCATGGAATAGTAAACATTCTGTTTAACAGCAGAAATGGATGAATTCATTACTAGTTAGGGGTGTTAGTCAGATCCATAACAAGCAATTATCTGCACAAAGTTGCTTTGAAAGAAAAATTTGAATAGTTAGTGTGGAGTTCTTTTCATTCAGTTTTTCTTTTAATGTTGTGTAATCTTAAAACTTTAAATATTAAAAATTCTTTACATTGCAATTAAAAAATCCCTCCTAAATTACATTTCCTCCCCCTACGATGCTGTCCTTTTTTTCATCCATCTTGATGCTTGTCAATTTTCCCACAAGTTTCTTGGTAGAAGAATATCCAAAGCAAATTTATTTTAAAAAGTGATAATTTTAAAATAAAATTGATAATTGTTTATATTGCTTGATTTTTATTATCAAACTATTTTATTAATTTACTTTAATTTAATTAAATATCTGTTATCCCATAGAAATCTGAAAGAGATAACCAATTATCTTTATAAAAATAAATTGTCCTTTTTTGATAGTTTTCACTTGGAGGTATTGATTATAAACAAAGTAAAAAAAATTAAATTAAATTTTAATTGTTTATTTTTCGTTTTTGTTTAAAAGGAAAAGTCCTATTATATAATTTTTTTTTATAAAATTTAAATTGTTGTTGTACTATTTAGATTTTTTCAGACTTACAAAATTGTTTTTCTATGTTTTTTTGTTAAGTACAAGACTTAAATATATAATCTTCATATACAAATTTGCAATGATGTTATATGTATTTATTTTATATTTGCAATGATATTATCACATATAAAATTGTATATAGTTTCTTATGAGAAATTAGTTTTATTTTTTTCTTTTTAACATTATTTCCATTTTATCCTAATGCAGATAATAATCGAGTGCAGGATGATTTATTTGATCTTATTGCTGGCATGCAAAGTCGTCGACTTGATGAGCAGAGAGCCAGTTTGCCTCGCTTGCCAGGTTTGAATTACTTTTCTCTGAACAATGGAGCCATTAGAAATAACAATAACAATACTATACCACCTGAACAAGGTCTTCATCGTCCTTCAGTAGATGCATCATCAATGCCAGATGACGAGTTCTTCGAAATGCTTATGAGATGCCAGGTATTATTTTTCTATACTTAATCTGTTAAATGTATGATTTTGTTTATTTTTGATAAAATGTTTTTTATGCCTACATATTTTTTGTAAAAAAGTAATATTTTTAAAATCTTATTTTATATTGTTTCCTTTAATTTATTTCTTAATTGATGAAGTATTGGAAATCATTATAATTGATGTATTTTAATTTAATATTTAACTTCAAAATATCATTTTGAAATTATTTCTATAAATTTTATATTAATATTAAAATAATTATGTTGTGGTACAATAATGAATGTTTGAATGCATTAATTAGAACAAAACTAATATATATAAACGGTTCAATAAGTCCATGGGTAACTGGTAGGTTCATTGTAATTGCTAAAACAACAAATTTCTAGCAAAATATTTCTTCATTCAGAAACATAATCTCCTATAAGTGTGATGCATTAATTCCAGTACTTTAAGTGTGTACAGTCAACATTGTCTGGGGGAGGGGAGAAATAAATCTTGAGTATGTGGTGGGTGCGAAAAAGCAGTTTGAAGTCCAATTCTTGCAACTTGCGATATGGTGAATTGCCTTGATTAATGAGCTCATTTGCTACTTCAAATGTGGCCATTTATTTGCAATTTCTGCTTTTAAATTCTCCTATAATCCTATGCTGTACTCGCTATTGATAATTTTTTCCTTTGTAAAGTAGTCATTGATTAATATCCATGACCATCAGCCATGTCACAAAATATGACAGCCATAGCCTTTGAGGCTGACTGTTGTGTCTTGGATCGCTTTTGATGGTTTTTATTGACTACTCTCCATGTCGCTGATTCCAGAGTATAGTTTATCCATTATTACATACTAATGCAAAAATTCCTGCTTATTTTTAGTAAACATTGCCAAATGGCACTCTGGGTCCTTGATGTGTTGCTTTTGCTCCATTGTAATGCATTGTGCAAATGCAACACCAATTTTGAAAAAAAGTTTTTCTTGCAACACACGAGAATTAGTTTTTCCCATTATTTTGAAAATTGCAAAATTACTGTCATTTAAACCAGCATTGTTTGACAACAAGTGATTGAAATTTGGACATGTGTTGTTTCAAGCTTATACCAACCATATGGTATGAATATGTATCACCTGTGGGTTATTCCGTACACACAAACATACATAATACCTTGAATAATCAAATCAATATCTTAATTTTTTAATATGTGAATAACAATTATGAAATTTTTAGTTATATTGTGCTACTAAATTGCATAAAAAACAATTTTTCTATATAGATAAGTAATGCCTCTAATATACAGCGGGTCATGTTCATAGCAAAAAATTTATATTTAATATATATTTACAAATTTAATAAATTTAGCAGCGATTTAATATTTATATATATGTATTGGAATTAATTACAAGTATTCTCCAGAAAAGCAAGCTTTTGAGGTAGGGAATGTAAGGTTTTTGCCTTTATAAAACTACTTAAATTTGTGTATCTTAAAATGAATGTCTGCTTTGTAATTGTAACATTTTATCCTTAATGATAGGCTAGCAGAATAGAAGACCAAAGAAGCAGCATGCCAGATATATCTGCCAGACCACACCAAATGTATGCCATGGCCCATTGCAATGGTAACAATACCCATTCAGCCCCCACAGTACCAGATGAGGACTTCTTCAGTCTGATCATGCGGCTCCAATCGGGGCGTATCGAGGACCAACGCTCCACCCTTCCCGTCATGCCTCCAAAAGAAAAGGTTAAGGTCAACACTCTTCCTAGTTCTGGTTCTCACAGTAGTAAAGCTTCTGGAACCTCATCCAAAACTGGGTCACTGAGGTCCAGTCTCAAGTCTGCAAAGGGGTCATTAAAGCGTTGAGTCTTAATTCTTAGTTTTAGTGTATTATTGTGACCAACAATTTTATGTCAGACTTTCGACTGGCTGTTTGGTGACATTGAAGGATTGCTTTTAAATTGAGTGACATTGCGTTGATATCTAAAATGTGTGGCTAATCATCTAAGGCTGGTTAACCAAAGAAGTCTTATTTTAAATTTTAATTAAATGAGGTTCATTTTAAGGAAGTTTTTTGTTTTCTAGTTATTTAAATTCCATTTCATGACTTGACATTTTCATCTGTCCTATATTTTGTTCGTATGCATTTGTAAAAATTTCACATACTTTTTTTTTTTTTTTCTTTCTCCCCACAAAAGTTTGTCATTTGTTTCATTTCATTTTTTTTTTTTTTCTTTAACAGTCGTCAAAAAATGTTTTCCTGGCTTTAACTATAAATGTATCAAAATGTATAATGTAAAAAACACAGTTGTAGTATGAGTTTTTTATTTTGTTAATGTCATATTATATTACATACTTTTCAGATTTGCATGAAACCCAATGCCCCCCCCCCCAAAATAACCAGGCTTTGTTTTTATCATATTTGTTCTGTTTTGTAGTATTCTGTAAAATAAATTCAGCTATTTTTGTTTATCTATATGATTAATAAGTTTGAATTTTTTAAAAATATTCATTAAAAACTTTTTAGGCATAACTATTTTTTTTCTGTTTGTAAATTTAATATATCTTAATAATTTTACATCTAAAATGTGTGATTAAATTTTCACTTCGTATGATAATGACAATTATTCCTATTGAATTACTTATGAATGCCTAACGGGGTTTTTTTTTTTTTTTTTTTTAAATGTATAATTTACTTTATTAGTAATGGGATAATGCTTGATCCACAATTTCCGTATCAAAAGCTGTAACTATTTTTAGTTTGTTTTTTTATAATTATGTGTGGTATTTTATAAAGAATATCAGGTATTTTCACAAGTACATTTTTGATTAAAAATTTTGTTGTTATAAATATATAATTTTTAGATATTTTCATTACAGTTACAGGTTTACTCATCTTTCTCTTGAATCTTATATTATTTTTGCCTTTTGTAATCTTCTTAAAAATGTGTGCGATATAAAAATAATACATAAAGAGTCTTAGTATGTAAAAAAATCAAAAATTCGTTTTCAAGAGACTATTTCTTTGATTGGAGCCTATTTCAGTACTGATTGAGTGAAGAAATTTTCAAAAAGTTTTATTAAATATAATATAGCAACACACTATAGGCTTCAAATTGCTGTCCTTGAAGAATTTATATTTCAGTTATACTATCTAATAGAGGGAAATGGAGTCTAAATTGTTTTGCACACAGTTTTAGAAAATTTCTGTCAAATGGTTTCCCTGATTTTTTCTTGGAAAAAATAATACAGTAACCTCTCTTTAAAAGGCCTGCCTGATGTCCAAGTGACTAGTGTTCAGTGCCATGAATGTTTGTAGTGGTTTGGAATTCACTTTAAATTGTAGGTCTCAGTTTAATATAACTGTTGATCATATGGCTAACAACCTTACCTTGTAAAAAGAAAACAGATTCTGCCAGTGGTCAGATAGCCTTGGCCCACCATGGAACTGTTGTGCATGTCTTTAATCTGGCATTCAATTCTATGATCAGGCATTAATTGAGCCTTCACTTTTTTTTTTTTTTTTTTTTGAAATGAATTCGGGTGTTGTTGACCTTGTCTTCCAGATTATGACGCAACTCTTTTCATTAAATATGTATACATTAAATGTGTGCATGTACATTTTTAAACATAACATAATGATAAACTCCCGTAAAACATAATCGATGTTTGATAATCAGGCATGGCTGTGGTCTCGAACATGCCAAATTAAAAAGTGGTTACTGAAAATAGTTATATTTTTCAAACAATTTTTGATTCACAGCATGACATTTTGCCATTATTATGAAACTTTTCGGAATAATAGTTGGGTGATAAAAAAAAATTGTATTGTGGAATATGATAATCGGCATGTTCTATTATTTATTTTTTCATTTTACAAAACCCTTAAAGGTGAATGCAAGAATAATTTATAAATGTACCATGATTGTTCTATTTGATATGTGGAATGTGATTCTACTCTTGTTGTGAACAATTTAAATAATATATTGTTGAGGACCAGTCATTAATCAAAATCAGAAATTTTGACTAGTGCTTTTGGTGCTTTCTAAAAATAAAGAATTTTAAAATGAAAATAATAGTATATTTTCAGCGATAAAGTTAATATGTTGTACTTATTCATCATTTTTTTTTTTTTTTTTACACATTAAGTCAGTTTTTTTTTTATGCACATTTCATTTTCACATTGTTGTGTTAGTGATATAGTTGCAATTAAAAGGACCACTCAGTTTAAGAATATGCCAATTGCACATACATACCAAATGCTCAATTTTGGACAATGTTCATATAAACACATGATGTACTTGTATAGTTTCATTTAATTAATGAACCATTTTGTTTACATTGCAGCTTTTAGTCATTGTATTTTATTATTTTGTATATTATATTTTCAGCACAATTTTTAATTTTATGTTTCCTGTTTTGGTAGGCATTTTTTTTTAATGAAAAATTATGTATATATAGATATACATACTTGTTACTGTCATTATATTTTGTAGTAAAATATTACAAAAAAATAAAAGTACTGTATTCATATATATTTTTATATCATAAAATTAATAATGAATACAAAATTTACTATTGTCATGTACAGTTCGTTACATAGAAATAGTGAGATCCACATAGATACATAATATCTTCTTCCATTATCTTAAATGTGATTTAATTAATATGTGAATGACTATATTTGCAAAAAACAAAATTAAAAGTATTTGTTTATCTTACATTATAGTTGTGTTATTTTGTTATGTGACCACTTGTAAATATTTTAAAATGATGTTTTCAAAAGAATTGGTGCTTATTTTTGTGTTGATAAATCGATTCTTAAATAAACAGAAAATAAGCTTTTTAATTTTTGCAAGTCTTCTTTTATTTGTTATTGTTATTTGGGAGTTCTCTAGCTGTTCATGAATTAACGAAAATTTTAAAATCATTGAGGAAATTCTTAACAGATTATCCTAGAAAAATTATTTGCATTGTAGCAAATATTAATGTTGCTTTATATATTTTTTATTCTTGGATATTTAACATTTGAAACAAAGTATTTTTAACTAGCTCACTTTAAGTATTAAAGTACAAAAATAAATAAAAGTTATTTAAAGTGTTCCATATAATTCAAGGTCATACATTCCTAATATAAGATAATAGTTAATTTCATTAACATTTTTATTAATCAATTTAAATTTTATTGAAATATTACAACAAAAATCTCTTTGAGCAGTCAAGACAAATTAAATGTTAGTATTACATTTTTAAACATATTTTTTTCCTTTGCCATCTTAAAACTCATTCTGTTTTGCAGACTGTGTAATTGAAGCAAATTTAGTTTAATTTTACTCATAGTAATCACAGATGCTAGCAGAGGTGGAGTTTCATAGTCGAGCATTTCTTAAAGAGCTTAAAAATGATATTTATTTTCAAAATTTGAGGAATTAATGTTAAAATTAAATGTGAAGGTGGCAATTGAGCAGCATTCTTCAGTAATATAGCCAGTAGCACAGACAAGTTCTGCTTTTACCAAAAAATACCAAAGTATTGAAAGACTTTCAGCTTTGAAGCCTTTAAAAATGCTACTTTGGATTAGTATTGAAACAAGATCTTATAGAAGCTATTTTATTATTAAAATTAAGAAAAGATTTAAGGGCAAAAATAAGATTTTCTATTAAAAAATATTTCATTTGCTATAGTTTTAAGCTGTTCTGTATTTTTTTTTGAATTTGATAGGTTATTTTTTATAAACAAATTTAAAATAAAAAATATCTTTTAGGTGAGTGCAAATACAGTATCTTTGAAGTTCAAAAATATTTTGTTATGAAAAAGTTGCTTAAATATTTATAAAAGTCATTGAATTTATTTTGCAAATTCTTTTAAATTCATTTTCTGAAAAAGAGTTGGGACTTGGAAATGTTTGGCTGGCTGTCCACCTCTGGATACGAGAATAAAATTTAGCTTTTAAGGAAACAAAAATTTTTAACTAAATTATGAAAACTGTGTATTTTTTTTTTCTTCTTTAAATCAACTTTTTCAGAATTTGATCATGCTTATAGTATTTGTTATTTAGAATTACTTCCAGATGATACAGTTAATGTTAAATTTATTAATGACATTACAGCTAATCTAGCAAATGTATTGTTTAGGAGTGCATTTGATTTATACAGACAATTTCATTTATGTCCCCCCATCCCCCAAAAAAAAAAAAAGGTTTTTATTTTTAAAATTTAATTTTAATTTGCTTATTAATTCTCTATTAAATTAGTGTAAATTTCTTAGAAACAATTTGAATTATTGTATATATATATAAAAACATTTAAATGAGATATTTAGGATCCTGCATTCAAACTTATGGTTTTAAGGAAGGAAAAAAAATGAATTTTTAACATTAGAAAAGGACTTATTAAAATTTGTTTTGGGAAGAATTGAAAAAAAAAATTGCTCTTAATGCCAAATACTGAAAAGTCAAAAAATGATGGCAATTAAATTTTTTTTTAACCAACATACATGATGTTAAATGATACTTTTTGAAAGATAAAAAAAATATATTCTTATGAAATGTTAACAATTTTTGTCTAATAAAGATGTAAAAACTTTTATAATTATGCTAATTCGACTTCACCGGAAGGTAGTTTTATCTTTCCACATCGATTTTTATGAAGAATTTTGGGATAACAGATTGTTTCTAAGTCTATATAATTTTTAATAATACAAAATGTTAAAGAGGGATTAATCTATGATTTTTTCATGTATTTTCTCCTGTAAATTATTGGTCCGATTGATTGTAAGCTATCGATTTTCGCGTATCATGCTGGTTATTGGTCCTTAGTTGCCGAGTGATTAGAGCTCGGTGCCATAGGTTTTGGGTTCGAGTCTGGGCGGTACCATGGATGTTTATAGTGGTTCGAAATCCACTTTAAATAGTGCGTCGCGTCTAATATGATTGTTGAACGTGGGGCTGACAAACTGTACCCCGTAAAAAGACATCTCCTGCCTCGAAATCTGACAAGCATCTGAAATCTCGTAAACAGACGGCCGTGGCCTATCATGGGACTGTAAGTGCCACTGATGATTTTTTTTTTTTTCGATGCATATCAGAGACATACTCGACAATACAGAGACAATTACCTTTATGCCATAAGCAAGGGCTGCACCATTTTACTCATTCAGCACTACCCAGGGGGCAAGTGTAGCTTGAAGAAAGGTGTTACGGACGCGAGTAACACTACCCCCACAACGCTCTGCGATATTATTATGGTTTAAAGCGTAAAGGTTATTATGGTTTAAAGCGTATTCCGGACCACTACAAATACCAATGGCATCACCGGGACTCGAACCCGAAACCTGTGGTACCGAGCGCCAGAACTTATGATGATGGGTGATTTGATTTTACGGAGAAATGAAGTTGGGGGATAATGTGTTATTTCTAAATGGTCTCGGTTTTTAAATGTAAACTATAAAGTTCTTGTTTTATGATTTTTTAATGTGTTTTCTCATTCAATAAATTATTGATTCAATCGATCGGGAGAAATCGATTTTCTATGTATCTGATTGATTTTTATGGACAATTTTGGATAATGGTATATTTATAGAATTATTTCGTCATTTAAAAGCAAAATTCACATCTAAAACTACACACTTTTCACTTCTATAATGGTTCTTGTTCGCGACCCTTTAAAGTAAAAAACAATTATCATTGATATAACTAAATTAAGACTTCTGAAGATTTCCTTAAGATGACCACCCGCCCAAAGCACTGTTATCTACTTTATAAATATTGACGGAAAATGAAATTCCAATACCAAGAAGGTATTGGAATTATGTTAGATAAACGAAATTTGGGAAGCCTGTTTGCACATGTGAAAGATGACATCTATTCGAATTTCGCTCTAGACGAATAAGAGAAGATCTAGTAATGCCTCTGTGGACATGAAAACCGTGTTTGCTTTAAATGCTCGATGTGAACTTCGCGAGCGTTATTTATCTTCTGGATTGGACATTGTGGTTTGATTTGTCGCTCTACGGTTCATCTTGTGCACACGAGGGTTAAATAGACAGGGACTACAGTTTAAAGTGGATTCCGAACCGCTAACAAACATCCATGCCACCGCCAAGATTCGAACCTGAAGCCTGTGGTACCAAAGGCCAGAGCGCTAGCCAATTGGATATCAGGCCTCTTGGACATTATAAGCTGGATTGAGTAAAGGAGGCAGTAGGAGCTGAGAAAGAAGACACTAAGAGAATAAAGTATAAAGAAGGCTGTATCAGCAGCTTATTGAGTTTGTACTAGAAGGTGGATTTTCTTTCCGTCATATTACAGAAATGGAACCTGATGGCCGAGTGACTAGCGCTCGGTGTGACAGGTTTCGGGCTCGAGTTCCGGCGACACCATAGATGTTTGTTGTGAATCGGCATCCATTTTAAACCGTAGATCCCGGTCTAACATGACTATTACTACTACACTAGGCAACTTAGCTCAGTGGTGACTAGAGCTAAGTTGCCCCTATATAGTTTGAGAATGATGGGGGTGAGAAGTCTGACTAGGCTCTGTGACGCTCTACAGTCATATGAGACCGGGACCTACGGCTTAAAAAGTGGATTCGGAACCACTACAAACATCCATGGCACCATGGCACCGAACCTGAAATCTGTAGTGCAAGAGTGATAGACACTCGATCATTCAGGCTCCAATAGATGTCAGAAGTGGGGTTCGAATAAATTTTGAAAGCCAACGGCATGCGATGTTCCCAGAACCAGGTCACCCTAACCAAGTACTGACAGCGCCCGATGATGCTTGACTTCGATAATCGAATGAAAACCGGTATATTCATCATGGCATGGGCGTTGCAAGGTCAAATATGACTGCAAAACGTTGGGAGTAGGGCTGACATCCCTATCACATAAAAAGAAACATCTCTTTCGATATTTAGCAGATGGCCTTGGTCCACCATTAGGTTGTTGTGAAGACTGGAGGATATTGCAGAAATACTTGCCAAGGATGTATCATTTGGCAGCAGTGGTGACGGGGAGGTACTATCTCAAGAAGACCGATGTCCAGCTGCACTCAGATAATTTTGGGTTTCATGGTTCTTGCTAACTTTTTCATGCGTTTCAATTAAATTTCAGGGTGATTTACAAGATACTTTCATGCACATTTATGTTTTTTATACTTGTATTATTGAAAGGAAGGAAATAAAACTGAACTTCGAGCTGCACTCGTGGCAGTCAAATGAATACGAAGATTGCATTTATGTACCCAGAATAATAAACAAAAACAAAACTGTCATCATAAAAAAGGTTTAATTACTTTTCGAAATATTTTTCGTGATGTTCAATACACTTTTGCGTTTGAACCAATGTTCCTAGCACTTTTTCAATTCCGATTAAGGTATCTCTAAAACATGCATTTAAACACATTAACCGCTTCTTCCGGCATCGAAAACTCATTGATCACGTAGTTTGTTTTTCATGTACGAGAACGGAAAGAAATCGTTGGATGCTAGTTCAGGGCTACACTACGGATGATCCACCAATTTGATGGTGAGTCAATCCGTGTGTTGAGTAAGCCGATCGACGCCTTGGTGTGAACCCAAAGGCGCTTAAGTTAAGTTCACCTATCAAATATTGAGCTGTTTAGGCTGATGTGCAAGAGCAATGATGAATAATCCTGAGTTACCGGTTGTTTTTCATATTTCTCCAAAGACCTTTGGCAAACAAATTCTTGTGTGCCATTAAGAATGGACCGTTCTAGTATGATTCTGGGACCTGAATGGCCGAGTGGTTAGCGCTCTGGCGCTCGGTACCATAAGTTTCGGGTTCGAGTCCCTGGCGGTGCCATGGATGTTTGTAGTGGTTCGGAATCCACTTTAAACCGTAGGTCCCGGTCTAATAGAATCGTAGAGCGCTGCGGGGGCATTGTTACTCCGCGTCCGTGGCTTATCTTCAAGCTGCACCCCCCTCCCCTGGGTAATGCAAAGTGAGTAATGTCTGTGCAGCGCTTGCCTTAAGGCATCCAAGGCCAAGCTGTCTTAAGTGTTTGCCAGCTGCATTACTGAAAAAAATGTATGATTCCTTAGTGGTACTGTAGCCACATGTCCATTTAACCAAAACACAGGCGACCATTTGTTTTGAAGTGCTTCTTGCTCTAACAATTTGACTCACCTTGGAAGATGCATACAGTTCAATTGCTTTTTATTTTCTGACACATACGCATCGATCCAAGTTCCGTCGCCTGTGTAAATGTTGTATTACATATCTTTTGATGCATCACGATTGTATTTTTGAATAATTTCTTTTTGCACCAATATAGACGAGGTTTTTGTGTAATTATCAAAGTATGCGGAATCCTACGTGAACAAATATTTTTGGCATCTAAATTTTCATGTAAAATCTTTTGTATGATCGTCATACTTATGACTAAAAACGCCTGAATCTTAAAATACGTCCCATGACAAACCTTCATTATCTTTCGTGCACAAGATTAATATTTTTTGGCACAACAATACTTTTTTTAAATTCATTTGAGAGCTAACGACGGTCACGATTAAAGATTATTTAATTAGCCAGTGATGTACAATGGTTTTAAATGGTGCTTCGTCGCTAAAAATTGAAATGAGTTGATAAATGCACTGTTGTTCACGTCGAAAGACCTAGTAAATCATCACACTAAAATCACATTCTCGAGTTAATTCCATTTTTTGATTGACATAAAATTTTCAAAATTGCTGTAAACAACAAAAATGGCATAACGTATGACCAAACTTTCTGAACAGGTAAAGAACAAAAATGTCAAACTTGACGACGGATATGTCAGATACTAGACACAACTATAGGCTAGACTATATTGCCACACAATACTAGAGTAGCCAATTCCGGACACATAAATAGCAACCCTCGTAATCATTAGTGTGCGAAAACAGGCATGTTCTATCCCACGACTGCTATACTAAAAAAAAAAAAAAATTCTTAAACTTCGAAATAGAACAGGGCCTGATGGCAGAGTGGCTAGCTCTTGGTACCACAGGTTTCGGGTTCAAGTCCCGGCTTTGCCATGGATGGACGTTTGTAAGGCTTCGGAATCCACTTTAAAGCGTAGGTCCCAGTTTAATATGATCGTAGAGCATTGTGGGAGTAGTGCTACTGGCGTCCGTAGCATATCTTCACGTTACACGTGCCCCTGGGTAGTGCTAAATGAGTAACAGCGGTGCAGCCCTTTACTTATGGCATAAAGAGTCTCTGTATCGGCTATATTACAAAAATAGAACAGGTGCATTTATTTAGTCGCCTGAACTACATCACAAATGTGAGAATCAACATTAAAAATAATTGTTTGAGTGTTTGCCAGTTGCATTAGAACAACAACAACATTAAAAACAATGTTTCATTTTTGTTATTAAACAGTTTCTTCATGAAAAAAAATAAAAATAAAATAAACACCATTGAGCTAGTACTTATTTGTCAAAGAGGCCCTAAAAAACTGGTTTTTTACAAAAACTCAACTGTGTTGAGGAAGCTTCCCAAAATGGTTAGGTAGATACAGAAACTCGATAAGTTTTGAAAAATAAATTATTTAATCAAATTAATTTAGGATTTTATATGAGATAATACAGTGCCTTGGCTATTAATACTTCTTCTTTTTTGGCGCAACAGTCCCATGGTGGGCCAAGGCAGACTGCTTACTGGCAGATATTGAGATTGAGATTTTAAATAATAGTCAGAGAGTCATAATGAGAAGAGATTGAGATTTTAAATTTAAAACATAATTAATAAATTTAAAAAATTAATAGTCAAAAATAAAATTACATTAAAGCAATTAAAAATAATGTCCTTAAAAAAAAAAAAAAAAAAAAAAAAAATTATTTATTTAACAAAAATTATAAAAAATTTCAAAAGTGTAGATATTGATGAAATCAGTTGCATGTATGCATGTAATCAAAAAAATAAAACAGAATGAGGAGTCAAATTAGGAGAAAAGCGAACTTTTTTTTTCATCTAGACAGTTGTAGGGAATACTATAAATCAGTCCAGAAAGGAAAAAATCGTCAGGATAAGGAATTAATTTAAAATATTTTGAACAGTGCGAGGTCTTTTCTATGTTTGCGAAAGGAAGAAATATCTATCTAGAATAGAGCCCTTTGGCACACCAGCCTGAATATCACGAATTGAAGAATCAGTATTCCCTACTGCGACAACAAAGTGGCTGCCCGAAAGATAGTTACGAATTACTTGAATTAAATAAGGAAACAAATTGTAAGAAATGAGTTTGTAAATCAATCCATTAAAATAGACTTTATCAAAATGCCTTGGTCACATCAAGAAAATTTGCAGCAGTATCATATTTCTAGGTAAATTCTTCAGCAACAGTTTCTGTGGAAGAGCTGATGAGTTGTAGAAAGTTTTTCGGTAAATCAAATTGCTGTGGGATGAGAAGGTTCTTTTGATTTGACTCACTTTTAAAGGAGATTCAGGATAACATTTTCAATTAGTTTACTAATCTAGAGTTTTATGCTTTGTTAAGGCTTTTGTGAACTTTTGCACATTTAAAATTTTTTTTAAATAAAATAATTTTTACGTATTTGAAATTACGAACTTAAAAAAATCTACTATATATTTTAATAAATATTAAAATTGTATAAAAATTAAATCTTTCAAATATATAAACATTCAACATTAACAAATGATGTTTAAATTTTTAATTTAAAACATCATTAATAAATTTTAAAATTAATAGTTAAAAATTGAATTTAAAAATAAAATTACATTAAAACAATTTTAAAAAATATTAAATTCAAAAAAATTCTGGATTATTTAGAAATAAAATTTTAGATTATTAGGATACACTATAAACATTACAAAATCTTTCTAGTTGAAAATTTTTTCGAACTTTTCTCAAATCTGCCGACCAGTACGCCCTCTATCGAATAAGATTCCTCAAACAATTCTTCTAAGTTGTATTTTATTTAACTTTTTTTCACTACTAAAGAAACTGGAACGTTTTCGGTTCTCGTAAAAAAAAAAAAATACTGATAAATAATATAATAAATAAATAATTAAAAATAAAAAATAAACAAAATAGAATAATCTGCTAAATGAAATGTTTCCAAAGTTAAAGAACTATAGTTTTCTTAGCAGGGTTTTTTTATCGTCATGCCTTTGAGCCATTTTTCGCACATTTTTTAAATTTTTAAAATAAAATTATTTACACATTTTATAATTATGGACATAAAAGAACAAAATCTAATATATATTTTAATAAATATTAAAATTATTGTATAAAAGACTAAATCTACAAATCTATAAACATTCCAAACTTAACAAATTTTTAATTTAGAACATAATTGATAAATTCTAAAAATTAATAGTCTAAAATTGAGTTTTAAAATAAAATATTAAAAAGAATTAAAAAAATATTAAATTCTCAAAAATTCTATATTATTTAGAATTAAAATTTTAGATTATTGGATCAAATAGAACATTAAATTTTTCTAGTTGAAAACTTTTCAAATATCTGCAGACCTACACTTTATCAAACAAGATTCCTCAAATAATTCTTAAGTTTTATTTTATTTAACTTTTTTTCACTACTGAAGAAACTGGAGCTTTATCAGTTCTCGTAAAAAATAATGAAATAAATAAACAAAATAAATAAATAAAAATAAAAGATAGGATAATCTGCTAAATGATATGTTTCGAAAGTTAAACGCCATTTTTTGTTTTCTTAGCAGGTTTCTTTTTATCGTTATGGCGTTTGTGAATCTTTTGCACATTGTTTAATTTTTAAAAAAATTTTTTTTACATATTTTATAATTATGAACATACTATAAAAAAAAAATCCACTATATATTTTTAATAAATATTAAAATTAAAATTAAACATTAAATCTATAAACATTCCACAATTAACAAATGTTAAATAGATTTTTAATTTAAAACAAATTTAATAAATTTTTTTTAAAAATTAATAGTCAAAAGTTGAGTTTTAAAAATAAAATTACATTAAAACAATTAAAAAAAAAAAAAAAAATAAATACGCAAAAAAATCTGGATTATTTAGAATAAAAATTTTAGATTATTAGGATACACTAGAACATTACCAAATTTTTATTGTCGAAAATTTTCGAACTTTTCTTGCGCCCTCTATCGAAAGATTCCTCAAACAATTCTGCTCTATAAATCTGTTTAAACGTGGTGTCCTCTCTATGTGGTAATAGCTGTCTCACGCAGGAGTCGTTGCGACTAAAAGATTGCCTCCATTACAGCGTCCAACTAAAAGAAGCCAGTGGGCCACGTACCAAACGATCGCTTTTGGAACAGGCTGTTTTCGTAATGACGCTGTAACGAGGTTTGTCCGCCATAACGACGGAATGGTTTTTCGAAACTAGGGGAGAGTTGTTTTTCATTTGTTTACTTTTAGGATAAGTAGTTTGGAGGCATCTATGGAATTGTTTTGTTAAGCTCAATTCGGTTCGACGTAATAAAGTCACTGTTCGGTTACTAAATGCCTGGTAACTATGGGCTTGGTCTGGGAAGCTTAGTTTTTGGGGTTGTGGTTAGCTTTTTACTGTTGATTGTGAAGATATTTTCTTTTTTTGTTATTCTATTTGTAGTGTTCGATTTTTTTTTTTCATTGAGTATTTCAAGAGCTTTTTAAAATAAAATAAAAGCTTCTTTTTCCTAATATGATGTTATTATTGCAATGGAGGTATCTTGTAAATCAAGTAATGAATTAGTGTAGCGTTTTAATAATTGTTAATATTTTATGGTATCAGTTTAAAATTTTAGAATGAACCTCAGAAAAGTATTGTGACAAAAGAAATTGAAATTTTTGTTATACGAACTAAATTTACTAAATAATATAAACTATATAAAATTTATTATATATAATTATTCAAAAAAAAAATTTACTTTTAAAATTATCTGCCAGTAGGCGGCAGCGTCGGCCCACCATGAGGCTGTTGCGCCAATGAAGAAGATTCAGATTGAACACCAGCTAAATTTAGATTATGAGCTGCACAAGGTACAAATATAATAATGCAAGAAAAGTATGGCAAATTTATTGTGATCCACGCAGTAAAAACATCTTTAACCACCATCAAAACATTCTCAAAAGGGCCATTATCAAATATAAAAATGATTGCTGGGACAGGCGTCTAGAAACCGCAAATATCGAGGACGGCTCCATTTGGAAAATTTGTGGCAGATTTCGGAAAAAAAAAGGACCAAGATTCACTCTATTCAAAGCTCCAACATTACAGTGACTCCCGACGTAGCTAAAGCTGAAATTCTTGCCAACACCTTACAAGAGCAATTTCAAGAGAACCCCTCCACCAACAATAATATTGATTCTGAAGTGGAAAACACCCTCACGTCCTTCCTTGCAATGAATAACAGCCCAAATTTTAATGTTCCTACTACTAAAGCTTCTACAATAGTCAATATAATCTCAAATCTCAAAATCAGCAAACTCCGGGGTTTGACTGTATTACTAACAAGATGCTCAAAAACATCCCATACAAAATAATTCTTCAAATTTGTAAAATTACTGATGCCATATTAACATACAACCATTACCCTAAATGTTGGAAAACAGCAAGGATATTTCCTATTCTCAAGCCTGGTAAGGACCCCACTTCTCCAAATAGTTATCGACCAATCTCTCTTCTATCCACTCTAAGCAAAATTGTGGAGCGAGTCATTGCGGACATTCTAAATCAAGAATTCAAAGATTTAAACATTCTCATCTCTCATCAATTTGGTTTCACTCAAGAGTTATCCACCACTCATCAATTGTATAATATTACTGAGACCATCTGCGAAGGTAAAATGTATCATGTATATGTGTCATTAGTATGTGGCAAAAGCCTTCGACAGAGTATAGCTTAATGGACTAATTTTTAAAATGATCAAATTCCAGTATTCTCCGTTCCTCATCAAAATTATCAAGCATTACCTCACCGAGAGGAGTTTTATTGTTTCTGTTAACCAAGTTGATTCTAAAAATTGTAATATCCTTGCAGGTGTTCCTCAGGGCTCGATCTTGGGACCTTTCATGTACAATATCTACACAAATGACATTCCACAAGACCACAAGATTAAATTGACTCTATATGCTGACGATACAGCTATTATTACACAGGGGAGGAAATTACACATTATTCAGAAAAATTTACAAAATTACATAAATAAACTTGAAATTTGGGTGGACAAATGGAAAATTAAACTTAATGTCACAAAAACTGAAGCCGTACTATTTACCAGGAAAAATAACCGTAATCCTCCTAACATAACTATTTACAACACTAACATTTCCTGGTCTAAAGAAGCTAAATATTTAGATGTAATTCTTGATCGTCAACTAACATATAAAGCTCACATTCACTACTTAAGAAATAAATTCAATAACCAATTAAGAAAATTTTATTCTGTATTAGGTAGACACTCTATACTAACCATTGAACTTAAAAAACTAATTTATCTCGCTTATCTTCGTCCTATAATACCATATGCGACTCCAGTCTGGGGCTCTACTGCACAAAGTAACTTTCTTCTTATTGAAAGACTTGAAAACAAAGTAATCAGAATGATTGTCGATACTCCATGGTACTTCAGAAACAAAGAAATTAAACACTCCTTATCCATGCCTAGCTTTCGAGAATATGTTGATAAAATAGCTAAAAAAATTTTATGATACTATCAATAAATCTAACAATCCTGTAATTAATTATTTAACCACTTTTAATTATGATATTTCAATTCCTTGTACTCGTAAATGACCGAAGCATGTTTTAAATATTAATAAGTAGATGGGTTTTTCTTTTTGACATTTGTCTATGGTCCTGGTTATGTCTGTTTAGGATTCGCGTTTTGTGCGTGATTGTTTATTTGAACTGCTACTGCGCGGGTGCTCATTTGTGCTATGGTTCTGCTTTTTTGTCATCTTTTTGTTTGTTTTTTGCTTTAATGTTTGTTTTTCTCTTAATTTCTCTATAATTCTTTTTAATGTAAATATGCAATGATTTAATCAATTTACACTGGGCTTTGACCGACTGATAATATTTTTTATGCTGCAACATGGAGGTTTGGTCGCTTCGCGACCAAGGTACTCCGTCTACTTACACCGATTCGGGATTGTCAGACTAATCTTTTTTGCTATGCTGATGACACAGCAATTGCTATACAAAACAAAGCACCTCAGCTTGCTGTTAAAGACCTTCAATTTTATGTTTAAAAACTAGAAAAATGGCTAAAGACCTGGAAAATCAAAGTAAATGCAACTAAATCAGTCTGTATGCTATTTACTCGGAAGCATTCTATTTCTCCACTAGGGAGTATCACTCTTTTTGTCAGCCCGTCCCCTGGGTTACTGAATATCGGTACCTAGGGTTGTTTCTAGGCGCAAAATTATCTTTTAATTCCCATATCAAGAACATAGTTGCTAAAGCAACTGGTGCGAGTATTAAACTCCACTGCCTAATTTCTCGAAAGAGTAGGTTTGCGATCAAACACAAGCTTCTGCTCTATATGTTTATCATTAGACCTATTCTGGTTTATGGTAGCCTGATTTGGGCTCCACTTTCCTCACTAATATCAAGAGACTTCAGGTGTTTCAGAATAAACTCCTGGCTATGATTGCTGATATGCCATGATTCGTTCGTCGAAAAATCATCCATAGAGATCTAGACGTCGAACCTATTCCAAATTATTTAATCAAAATTTCAAAGAATTTTCTTGAAAAATGTCCTCAGATTAGCAATGAGTTAATCCGTCGTCTGCCGACCTATCACCCTGGGGTGAAAAGCTCTCAGAAACGTCCAAGGGCAGTTTACGACGTCTCCTATGATTGTTTTCCTAGAGTTAAGAGACATCACGGCTGTTATCCTGAACAAGCGATTGCGAGTTCAGGTAACGGAGTGGATTTAATATTGTAATTTTACGTCCACTGAGACTAGTTAACTCACTGTGTATTTGAGGAGTCGTTTGGCTTTAAAAGTTCGCGGCTTATTAGTAAACAAAAAGGATTGGCGCAGAGGTAAAGTGACGGACTCCCGACCGTAAGGCACTCGGCACAATTCGCTATTTTTATATCTGTGCTACGTTGTGCACCATAATCCTATCTTAACGGCTAGTGAATAGTTAGGTTTTTATTGTACGCTTTTTTACCCCTTTTTTTTTTGTTAGGAAAATAGAAGGATGGAATAAAACCAAAAAAAAATAAATAAATAAATAAATAAATAAAATAAAAATTATAAAACTGAAAATCTTATAAAAATACGGTTCTGATTATGGCCTTTTTTTGTGTGTGGACTTATTTATTTACTTTACATCTCAATCTTCAACTGCTCTCACCGTTCAGCATAATCCCTGTTTACTTGGTTTAATGAGTTCTTAAAACTCTGTTTACTTTTTCAATAGTTCGGCATCGACAACTGGTCCCTAATTGTACTGAATTTAAATTTAATTTTAATTTCTTTTATTTTGTATCTTTTATTATTATTTTTTTTTTTTTTTTTTTTTTTTTGAGTACCATTTAACTTGAATTTTTAGAAATTTTATCTTGTAATCTATACTAACAGCTAACTAACTAAGCAGCCAATTAAAATGTAATGCATATCTATTAATTAAGATGAGGATTTTTTAGAGTATTTCCTCAGTTGGCATTCCGTAATCTGGCAACTGGCGTACCGATTACGGACGTTCCGATTAGGTCTATATAACAAATAGTTAGGTCTAAAGAAGCTAAATATTTAGGTGTAATTTTTGATCGACTGTTAATTTTTAAAGCTCATATTGACTACTTACGCAATAAATTTAATAGCCAATTAAGAAAATTCTATTCAGTTTTAGGTCGATATTCTATACTAACAATTGAACTTAAAAACTAATCTATTTAGCTTATCTTCGTCCTATAATAGCATATGCGAGTCCAGTTTGGGGCTCTACTGCTCACAGCAACTTTCTTATTTTGGAGAGGTTAGAAAACAAAGTAATTAGAATGATTGTCGATGCACCTTGGTATTTTAGGAATAAAGAAATAAAACATGCGTTATCTATGCCTAGCTTCCGCGATTATGTAGTTAAACTTGCTCAAAATTTTTATAATTCTCTCAATAGTTCTCATAATTCTGTTAATAATAACTTAACTAAAATTGATTACGACATCTCTTTACATTGTTATCGGGCAACGGGCAACAGGCGTACAGGTTACGGAGTTCTTTGGTGGTTTTAAGAATCACAAAACCTCCACATCTTAATTTAGTTAAAAAATTTATACAAATGAATTTGCTTAAATTGGAGAGTAGTAATAAATAAAATAAAACAATTTAAAAATTAGGAAAAACATCTCTTGCTTGAGAAAAATTAAAGCAAGAGATCGAAAAAGCTAAAGCTATCGGTAAAATTAGGAGTCCGTTGACGATGGCCAAAAAAAAAAAAAAAAAAAGATAAAAGGTTAAATTTAAAACAAAATTAAAAAACAATAAAATAAAAGGAATTAGGATAATAACAAGCATAAAAGCATAGAAACAAACAGTTAACAGCAGAACACGTAAAAACATACAATATAAAATTGGGGTGAGAATTCAAGTCGCGAGGTTTCTATTATTTTTAAATTAGTGTGATGCATTTCTATCTGCATTCAATATTAAATACATCATTCAATCATCATCAAGAAAAATTATTTTTTTTTATCACAGAGTTAAATTGATAAAAGACTATTTGAAATTTAATGTACGAATAATTAAAAAAAAAAAAAAAATTACTGTCTTGCAAATAATGTTTTCAAAAGTCTTACAGCATTATGTCATTGAACCCGCAGTACACTAACAGCGATTTAAATATTTTTTGAAGCTTTTCTGTACTCACGCCAAAATCGTAAACTTTAAGACCCAGACCACCAACGAAATGTACGTTAAGAAAATTCCTTGTATATTTTACTTAATCATTCTCAACAAAGACATTTTCTTTGCCAAATAATGCAATCATGAACAGTTCACTAATTTAAAAGCACTATCATGAAAGTGTATTAGCAATAGAAACTACTGACTGAAAAACAACTTCAAGCTCATTTGAAATTAAACAATAAGATTAAAAAGTAAAAATATAGACAAATAAGTATCCAAATCAGCGAAAAATGTAGTTTCACCAAATTGCTATAAAAACTGAATATCTGGACAAATAAATAAATTTTTTATCAATATTCAAAATTAACGAATTTGGTTACTATCACTAATAAAGATTAGTTCTCTATTTGTTCTGTTCAGAATAACTTTCCTGAAATCTAAGCAGAATGTTATTTTGTATTTTCAACAAGATTTGTACCTTTTATGAATATAAAAATTAGTAAACAAACATTCATCATAATTTGAATGAAGTAAAATAGAATTAGTTACAGTAAAATTTGCTTTTAAAATGAGCAGTAATTTGATATCAATATTAACAGGCTCTACTTTTCTACTTACTGTATTCTGAAATTTGTATCAGATGAAATGACTCCAGACAAATAGTATGACTGATGCTTGGACTGAAAAGTAAATTTAAAAGTCGGCTTCGTTGAAAACTTCAACTACACATGGAAGATATTTACTTTAAAGAGAACAGACACTGCGTTTCATTTAATGTAAAAGTGATCCAAGTCTTCTGCCAACTAAATTCTATCTAGAATCTTTGGGGGCAAGGAAAATAAGTTATTAAATTTTAAAAAAAGATAATATACCATGAAGTCCAAAATGGCGCTACAAAAGTACTCATAGTTTTGAATATATATTGAGATGACATAAACAGAAATATGTACCTTATTTAAACAGGTTGCATGTGTTTTTCCAAATTACAGTATGTGTATTCTAATACAAGGTGCACAAACAAAAGGCTGTTTTTCCTCTAATGTTGAAATCAATATAAATGCTTTTTTAAAAAGAAAAGTCAAAAGCTGCATTTTTATTACAATATTATTCCAACATGAAATACTCATCAAATGAAGTTATTTCAAACAATATTTGGACTATTATAGTTTAATTTTTCTGTTTCGGTGGCCCATCTTTGGTTTTTGGTAACTGGCATACTCAAAAAAAAATTTAAAAAATACTATTGATAAAAAGTAAAATACAAAATAAAAGAAGTTAAAAGTTAAGTTTTAAATTCGGTACAATTAGGGACCAGTTGTCGATGCCATAATGCTATTGAGATTCCGAGTCTGACCTTTGGCGAGTACTGACGTGTGCTGAGCTCGCTCCTGCGATTTTGGAATTTTGTTGTTTTGCGAACGTTTCTGCCTCAAGCTGAGGAAGTGATTTTTATTTTCTTCCAAACTGTTTTAAATTAATATCTTTAATTTCATTTTTCATTTAAACTTAAATATCATGAGCCAATCATCTTCCGGCCCGCCGGTCATTGATCTATTATCACCAGAAACTCCGCCCTTGCACGAGCAGGGCATTAACCATATCGACCCGGCAAATTCGGATATGGATACATCTACCAGCATCTCCAAAGAGGACTAACAATGATTACCTGATAAAGAACAATGCCGCTTGAGATAATCGGAATTTTGAGTTAAGATTCATCTTTTGAGTTTTTGTTTTGTGCTTCATTCTGCAACCGTTTTAGTAACGCATTCTCATTAATAATTACCTATAATTATAAATAAAACCACCATGTGTCAATCTTCTTGCGGCCTGCCGGTCATTGAATTATCTCCAAATAGTCCGCTCTTGCACGAGCAGGGCATTAACCAGATTGATCCGACAACTGCCGACATGTACACCTCCGCTAGCGTCTCCAAAAAGGACCTAGCCAACAATGACTACCTGATAAAGAACCCTGCCTCCAAAAGAGTATCAGAGCCAACTCTTGAGCACTACCTCTTCTTTGAAGAGTTGCTCAAAGAAGCGGATATTCTAATGGACAAAATACATAAGTATTCTAGTGATGCACAAAATGTGCTGTCTCCGACTTGGGAAAAAACTTCCCTACAAATTGAAGAATGCAGTAAGCGCATCCGTTCCATCTGCACCTACACAGGAGTTCCTGCCTCCCTGTTACCATTGAAATGAACTCATTGAAATGAGGAAACAGAAAGATCTCAACAAGGAGGCTGAGACCCGAGCAGCACTAGAGAAAGAAAAAGAAAATGAAGTGACCCCTGTTCCTACTGCTGACCCTCAAATGAATGGAGCAGCTATCAGGAGAAAAATTCCTACTCCCGATGATGATGAAGGCTTCACCGTCGTGAAAGCAAGAAAAGACAAGAGGGTAAATATGGCTGCTACTTTACCCCTTACTAATCCCCCTAACACCACTTTGGCTGCTGACCCAAGCATGAGCTCTAAAAAACCTCGTGCAAACAGAATCCTGCCATATTTTGTGTCTGCCAAGGGCAAATGGTGGAACGTTTTAAATCAACTAAGAGTTGAAGTCCCAAGCATAAATGCTAAACTCTCCGGTAATTTCCTAAAAATTACTGTGGAAAATGAGAATGAGTATAGGACCCTAACTTCCATTTTGGAAAGTGATGGCACCCCCTTTAAAACTCTGATGTTACAGAAGGACTGGCCCGTAAAGGTCGTGATCCGCGGTCTCCCCGGCCATACCCCAGTAGGATAAGATGTTGAGACCTGCCAACTGGCGTACCGATTACGGAGTACCAACAGGGGGAAATACCCCACAACCTCCTCATCTTAATTAATAAATCTGTTTAGAATTCTAATGGCTGCTTAATTAATGCTAGTAAAAAATTTAAGATAAATACTAAAAAAAAAAAAAAAAAAAAAAAAAAAAAATTACTATTTATAAAAACAGTAAGATAAAAAAAATAAAAGAATTTAAAGTTAAGTTTTAAATTCGGTACAATTAGGGACTAGTTGTCGATGCCGTAAACTATTTCAAAACGTAAACAAACCACCCAACCCTTTGTTTACTAATCGCTGATTGGGAAATCATGCTGAACGGTGAGAGCCAATAGGAGCCAATAGAAAGGTAAAATGTTAAAACAAATTCCCCACAAAAAAAAAAGACCCATCACAGAACCTGTGATTCTTTTTTAATTTTATAATTTTTATTTGGTTTTCAATTTTATAATTTTTGTTTGGTTTTCGATTTTATAATTTTTATTTTTATTTTTATAATTTTTATGTCTAATCCTTTTATTTAATTACAAAAAAGGGGTAAAAAAGCGTACGAAAAATAAAATAAAAACCTAACTTAGTTACTAGTCGGAAAGTCTTGAATGAATTTAAAGCACAACGTAGCAATAAAATGGGAATAGAAAAGGAACAGAGTTCTGATCTGAACCCTCAACCTCGCGGTCAAAGACCCGAATCTTTACCTCTGCGCCAGTTCGTCAAAATTAAGGAATAACAATTAGTTTTTAAGCCAAAATTAATCGTCAGATACGCATTGAGATAACTTCTCAATGAGCAAGGTTCACCCCATTACCTGAACTCGCTTACGCTTGTTCGGAGTAACAGCCATGGTGTTTCTTAAGTTTAGGAAAACACTCATAGGAGACGTCGTATACTGCCCGTGGTCTTTTCTGTGAGCTTTTCACCCCAGGGTGATAGGTTGGCAGTCGACGGATTAACTCATTGCTTATCTGAGGACATTTTTCAAGAAAATTCTTTGAAATTTTGATTATGTAATTAGGAATAGGTTCGACGTCTAGATCTCTATGGATGATCTTACGACGAACGAACCATGGTGCATCAGCAATCATAGCCAGGTGTTTATTTTGGAAAACCTGGAGTCTCTTTATATTTGTCAGTGAGGTAGAGGCCCAGATAGGACTACCATAAACCAGGATATGTCTAATGATAGACTTGTAGAGCAGAAGCTTGTGCTTGATCGCAAGCCTACTCTTTCTTGAAATTAGGCAGTGGAGTTTAATACTCGCACCAGTTGCTTTAGCAACTGAATTCTTAATATGGGAATTGAATGATAATTTTGGGTCTAGAAACAACCCCAGGTATCTATATTCAGTTACCCGGGGGACGGCTGGCCAAAAAGAGTGATACTCCCTAATGGAGAAAACGCGATCTTCCTAGTAAATAGCATACAGGCAGATTTCGTGGCATTAACTTTAATTTTCTAGGTGGTTAACCATTTTTCTAAGTTATAGACTGAATATTGTAGGTCTTTAACAGCAAGCTGAGGTGATTTGTTCTGTGTGGCTATCGCCGTATCATCAGCATAACAAAACAGAGAGGTTTGTGAGTCTCTCGGAATATTATTTATATAAATG